>QQSR01000004.1:0-289379 GCA_003664465.1 Trichophyton mentagrophytes | reverse complement strand
GGCCCGCTGCCGTTCCCCAAACCTGGCCCCTCCATGGTCCGGGGATAGAAGCAAATGCCCCAGGTGGCTTTTAGTCGGGGCCAAAATTTTCCCTTCCAAAGGGCAGCATGCATCTTGCCAGGGCCCCCCCCCCCCTTCCCCCCCCCAAAAAAAAAGCTTTTCACCCCCTGGTCGGCCAACCCCCCCCCCCCCCCCCCCCCCCGGCCCATGAGACCAGCTCAATTTTCAACCTTGGGGTGGGAGGCTCCGGGTTTTTTTTAGTTGAAGCTCTTTCGGGAGGTGTACACGCTATACCATGCAAGCCGCTATTGCAGGTCCAGATACTCCTTACCCATGCTCTTATGCATCCCAAGCAGAGGAATCAATAACAACATCATGAGAAAAAAAATATTTGCATGGGTGTTTCTGAGTGAAGCAGGGATATCATTTGCTGGTTAAGGGTCCACTTGCTATACGAATTGTGGAGTCTCCGGTTCGCACTTTGATATAATTGAACCCAGCGTTGATTTTAGTTCTATCCGCTCCCAGTCTCCATGACGCCACGAGCTGACTGGGCCTTTAACGCAGAATTCGGTGAGAAGGAAGAAAATGTTCTTAACGAGCAGACCGGCGCTTCATTCTGCGACAAACAGCGAAGGAGTGGGAAGAACGGTGGGCTTTTTTTTTTTTGTACTAACGTGGAGCGAGATGGCTGGATGTCAGTCGCCGTCAGACTGAAGCGACTGTTGGTGGCTGCAGCCGATCGCCAACGACGTTGCGATACGGAGCGCAGTTTGGGCCTATCTGCTGCTCACTCGCTGGCCACGACGATCATCGCAACTAGTAAGGCTGAGCAAGCCGGCCGCTCTCTGACGCTTGTAAAGAGCGAGCCTGATTGATCCCTTTTGCTGAAAAGAAAAATAAAGGGAAAAAGAAACGAAAAGAATAACTTCGTCTTAGTGGCATATTTGTCCGTATTAATGAAAGAGAAGAAGGCTACTATAAAACCTTCTTCCGGCTCGTTCCTTTTTCCACTCCCTTTGACAACTTACCGAGTATTTGTGTGCATACATTTCCGTCGGCCAAAGAGAACATATTGAAGACGTTTGCTTTCCCGTCCTGGATTGCTCCTTAATCCAAGGTACCCAGGCTGTGTTCGTATTGTGCAGGCGAGAGCCCATCCCCGGCCATTCGACCGCTGTGCTGTCCAGAGAACCATCTGACAAACACCCCCCCATCCTCCTCCCTATCGCGGGACCCTTGCTTCTTTCGTCTAAACATCCTGGGAAAGCTTGGCCAAGCCAGATCTCCATAGTCAAATTCCAAGCCAGGGCGATTAGCCTTTTTCGTTGAAGCATGTACGGAGTACTGGTACTTCTCAGTCCGGTCGGAATTTTGCAAAGGCAGAAGAACGTGGCTTATTTCAAACACCATTGTTTTTTGCTTTTGCTGCCGCTATTTGCTTCTTACGCACAAGAGCGTGGGATCGTCAACGCCCCTCGATCAGTCACTGGCTCCCTGACTTGCATCAAGCGTGATACTTCGTTCACGCACCGGGTCGAGCCCGGCTGCTGGGGGGTGATCCTCCGTTACCTCACCAGATAGCTCAGATATCGTCGAACTGCTCTTTGAACCCTGGAGACTGCGGATGAATTCCTGGTCTGCGGTGGAAAAGGGATTCTTGTTGCACTCCTGCTTCCCCTGATGACTGCTCAGATGGTCATTTTGCGGCATTGATGCCGGCCTGATTCAGCACGATTCAATCCCTGATCCACAGCTTCCTCCAATATATCCGGTCTTCCTGCAGCCTTCCGGGGCAATCTTTGGAGGAGAATTATCTTCAATCGTTGCCTCGGCTGGTATACGCTTCGTTTGGCTGTCAATTTGCCCCTGTTTTCTTTTTCCATATTGTTCCTTTCCCGCTTCGCTTCTTCTCCAGCTATCAAGCTGTTGAAAAATTTTTTTTTTCATTGTTTTCTTTTTTTTTTTTTCCCCATTCAGGTGTATTCCAGACTGAGGAGAAAAAGTACGGAGTAAACAGCTAGGGGGGGTCGTTGTAGCGGGTCCACTGCTCACCCTCCCAAGCTGATCTCTGTTCTTGATATATGATCTTCTATTTTTAATATCTAGAGTTAGCTCAAGGTCAAAAGTCAATACGAAGGATACAGGGTCGCCTTCCAAGAATGGTGAGGTTAAACGGCACAGGACTGTACCATTCCGCACCAGATGCTCAAAATAGTGCATAGCTCCAATCGCGAGCACATCGTGACGGGCAGTCTCGGCATGATTCCAGATGGCAGTGTCGTAGCTGTGCTGCAAAAGGAAAAATTTTCAGCCTTGACAGCTCCGTTGAAAGTGCAGATAAACTGTCCTCGACATTCCTCTTTGTTTTCCGTTTTGATTCTGCAATTCAATAAACCCTCCCCCTTCTTCCCTACACCCGGTGTCCGTGGCTAATACCTCCGTTCTCCATCGAGGATCTGACTTAGATCTGTAACAGGGCAGCCCACTCCACTGACCTAAAGGGAAAAGAAGAAAACCTGCCCCAGTCAATGTTGTCTTAGTTCGTGCGAGGTTTAGAATATATTCTCCGAGATCTTTCTCTTCTACCTCTTCTGCTCATAGTTGAGCAACTCCTGGTTTTCTGGTATCATCATCCGGGCATCATGGCGTCGAAGGACTTGCTCTGTGCCTCGGTGGAAGACCGGACATTTGGTCCATGGGCTCAGCAATGCCGTGGAGCATTCGATTTCACTCTCCTCTTTGAGGAGAGCATCCTCACATTGCTACCATTGTGCATCATGATGCTGCTTGCCCCGTTCCGAATTGCATATCTTTTCAGGAAAAAGCGAAAAGTCGAGGACACTCCCTTGGTTCATATGAAAATTGTAAGTTCTTTTCATATTGCTATCCTGCTGTGAGCTAGGTATTTCAATTTGGACGGTGTATTGACGGAGGATCGCCTGCTATAGACGTCTCTCGCAGCATACTGTGGATTGCAGCTTTTGCTTGTAATCCTCTGGACCCGTCCCGATGTCACTAGGACCCAACTCTCAATAGCAGTCAATGTCTTGACCCTCGTTGGTTCCATTCTATTCGTCGTCCTCTCCTATGCGGAACACTTATACACGACCACCCCGTCTTTGATGCTTAACGTATTCATCTTCTTCACACTCCTGTTCGACGTTGCGCGAGCAAGGACTCTATGGCTGAGAGACGATCATGGAACCGGTGAAATCATTGCCTGGGGCTTCACGGCCACGGTTGCTTTGAAGTTTGTCATCTTGCTCCTGGAAGTCACCGAGAAGCGATTTATGCTCAAGCCAGAGTACAAATCATATCCTCCAGAAGCCACTGCTGGTATCTTCAACCGAAGTTTCTTCGTCTGGCTGAACGCTCTTTTCTGGGAGGGATTCTCCAAGCTGCTCTTTGTAGAAGATCTATACGAGCTCGACAAGCATCTGCTCTCGGAGCGTATTCATCAGCGCATGAATGATGCATGGGAGCAAGGTACGTTCTAGCACCTTGCCATTTTGCCGCTGGATATATCTTCTAACATTCATCGCTCGTTTGCAGTCAAATCCAAGACGCCAAACTCGTTGCTCCTGGTGACTTTGAAGACACTCAAATGGCCGATCTTGTCCATTGCCTTCCCACGTCTCTGCCTGATCGGCTTCCTGTTTGCTCAGCCGTTCCTGTTGAACAAGGCGATTCTGCTTGCCTCCGAGCCGATTACCGACCACACGACGAACCAAGGATACGGACTTATTTTCGCTTATGTCATAGTATACGTCGGTCTGGCTGTAAGTACTTCATGTTCACCTTAACGTTAACCGTTCCCCTTTGCCATGTACTGTACCGTTGCATTTGGAATCTTCGCTAAAGTCTGTGGTTCCAGGTTACCATGGGTCAATACCAGCATTTGACTTACCGAGCCATTACCATGGTTCGCGGAGGGTTGATCTCCATGCTGTACCGGAAGGCAACGGACATCAACATCCAGGACGTCGACCCAGCCTCTTCCATGACCCTTATGAGTGCCGATATTGAGCGTATCGTCCAAGGATGGCAGACGATGCATGAACTATGGGCTGCTGCCGCTGAAGTGGGTATCGCCATCTTCCTGCTCCAGAAGCAGCTCGGTGTTGCTTGCGTTGTTCCAATCGCCGTGTCAATCCGTATGTATTTGCCTGGAGAGAAGCTCCCCCCACGAGGCACCCTTCCATCCCCTTGCCCGACACCCCTGAGTGGAGTTCCAGTTCCAGCATGCTAATGTTTTGACGCTATAGTTTCACTCTTCGGCTCGGTGATTGCAATGAACTTCGTCATGGCTCACCAGGCCTCCTGGTTAGAGGCCATCGAGAGGCGTATCTCTGCGACCAGCGTGATGCTGAGTTCCATGAAGGGGGTGAAGATGTGCGGTTTGAAGGAAGTTCTCCTGACGAATCTCCACAATCTGAGACTTGAAGAATTGAACATTTCCAAGAAGTTCCGTAAGCTTCTTATCTGGAATATGGGTTTTGGTAAGCAGTCCCGTTCGAGATGGGTTTTCGCCATGTGGCTGGCGGGCGGGCTAACGACGAATCACTGTAGCATTTGTGTCTCAAATCTTTGGGCCGATCATCACTTTTGCCGTGTTTGCTGCTATCAACAAGAATGGAGGCGGCAACGCCATTCTGGACATCAGCCGTGTATTCACCTCTCTGTCTCTCTTTGCGCTGCTGTCGGAGCCGCTGCAGTCCCTGATTATGTCCCTGGTGACATTCCTGGGTTCCGTTGGATGCTTCACCCGTATCCAGGAGTTCCTTGACAAGCCATCCCGGGTCGACTCCAGACGCCAGCCAGAGCAGCGAATCACCAACCTCTTCAATCTGAGCCAGCAGACCCTTGCCCTCTCTGATAAAGACGCCCCCAAGCACGGCGAGAAGGCCAACCGCAGCTCCACCAGCCCAACCATCAGGTCAACCAAGTCTGGCGGTTCTTTCCCACTCAAGGGATTGGCCCATTCCAACCCAGAAGTCGATGCTGTTGCCATCCGCGATGGCTGCTTTGCATGGGAGAACGAGAAGGGCGCCGTCCTCAAGTCCATCAACATCAATATCCCTCGCTCCAAGACTACGGTCATCGTCGGTCCTGTTGGCTGCGGCAAGTCCACGCTGCTCAAGGCTATCCTTGGTGAAGTCGTCTGTCTCGGCGGTGTGGTTGAGATTACCTCCAGGAACATTGCCTTCTGCGACCAGACTGCCTGGCACATGAACGAGTCTATCAAGGACAGCATTGTCTCTGTATTGGACTTTGATGAGAAATGGTATGCCACTGTTGTCCGCGCCTGTGGTCTGGCCCAGGATCTTCGCCAGCTCCCTCGCGGTGACCAGACCATCGTGGGCAGCAAGGGTATCGCCCTCAGTGGTGGCCAGAGCCAGCGTATTGTAAGTTCTCTTCTTCTCCTTCTTCTTCATCCTCACAGGTTCGTCCATGGACGCTGTATTAACCGGACCATAGGCCCTCGCCCGTGCCATCTATGCTCAAAAGGACGTCCTTATCCTCGATGATGTTCTCAGTGGAATTGACGCCGCAACTGAAAACCACATCTTCCACAGCCTGCTCGGAGAAGAGGGACTGCTTCGTCGACTCGGGACCACTGTAATCATCACCTCGTCTTCGCGTAAGTTGAAACCCGATGTCGTAACAATAGGCGAGATAACTCCTGCTAATAATAACCGTACAGCCAAGCGTATTCCTTATGCCGACCATATCATTGCCCTCAGCTCTGATGGCCGTGTTGACGAGCAAGGTAAATTCGAGGAGCTCAACGTATCCGGCGGATATGTCTCGAGCTTCAATCTTCCCTCGCCCGACTGGCTGTTCAAGCCTGAACCAGAGCGACCCCTCCCTGCTCCGGCTGTTATCGATGAGACTCCCCAGACGTCGGACGAGCTCGAGGCTGCGGCTAACCGACGAATGGGCGACATGGCCATCTACCTGTACTATGCCCGGTCGATTGGCTGGCCAACCACCATCGTCTTCATGTTCTTCATCAGCGCTTTCGTCTTCTGCATTTCCTTCCCTAGTAAGTTTCCGTTTATTATATTTTTTCCCCGTGGGATGATGGATGGATGCTAACGACAGGTAGCTATCTGGTTGAAATGGTGGGCTGCGTCCAACATCGAGGCTCCGTACGAAAAGCTCGGCTACTACTTGGGTATCTATGTCATGCTTGGTGTCCTTGCCATCATCTCTCTCATACTCGGGTCATGGCAAATGATCATCACCATGGTTCCAAAATCCGGCGAGGCCTTCCATTTCACTCTGCTCAAGACTGTCCTGTCTGCTCCTCTGTCCTTCTTCTCGACCACTGACCAAGGTGTGACCATGAACCGATTCTCCCAGGATCTCCAGCTCATCGATATGGAACTTCCCGTGGCTGCACTCAACACCTTTGCAACCTTCGTTCTGTGTTTCGCTCAGATGGTGATCATTGGCGTCGCTTCCGTGTATGCTGCCATCGCTTTCCCACTTATCATCGGTACGCTGTACATGATCCAGAAGTACTACCTTCGTACATCTCGCCAGCTCCGATTCATGGACCTCGAGGCCAAGGCACCGCTATACTCTCAGTTCACCGAATGTCTCAACGGTTTGGCCACCATCCGGGCCTTTGGATGGCAGGAAGCCCTTGAGAAGAAGAACCGCAAGTTGCTCGACCGTTCCCAGAAGCCATTCTACCTCCTTTTCTCCGTCCAGCGATGGCTGACTTTGGTCCTCGATATGGTTGTTGCCGGTATTGCGGTGCTGTTGATCGTCCTGGTCATCAAGCTCCGAGGCACTATTAGCGGTGGATATGCCGGTGTTGCTCTACTTAACGTCATCCAGTTCAGTCAGTCGATCAAGCTCCTCATCACCTTCTGGACCACACTGGAGACGCACATTGGAGCCATTGCTCGCATCAAGGTGTTCAACGAGACTGCCCAACCTGAGGATAAGGAAGGTGAAAACACCCAGCCACCAGACAACTGGCCAGCTCAGGGAGGCATCGAGTTTAAGTCTGTTTCTGCTGAGTACCGGCCAGGCGAACCCATCCTTAAGAATGTGACCCTTACCGTCGCCCCGGGAGAGAAATTGGGCATCTGTGGACGAACTGGAAGGTTAGTTTAATTATTTCCCTTTTATGCGTGTGTGTGGTATTGCGCAGTATCATTTCCCTTTGCCCGTCCCGCAGCGGAGACTAACCATGAGCTTATTTCAATCGAACAGTGGAAAGAGTTCTCTCATCCTAACGATATTCCGCATGCTTGAGCTGAGCGGCGGCAGCATCTCGATCGACGGCATTGATCTCAGCACTCTGCCTCGCTCCGAGATCCGGTCCCGTATCACTGGTGTGTCCCAGGACGCCCTCATTCTCAAGGGCTCACTGCGCCTCAATGTCGATCCAACTGGCGTCCTCAGTGACGATGCAATCATCTCTGCCTTGAAGAGCGTCCAGCTATGGAACATTGTAAACGAGAAGGGTGGCCTTGACGTTGACATTGATGAGTTCCATCTCTCGCATGGCCAGAAGCAACTTCTCTGCCTTGCCCGAGCAATCCTTCGACCCAGCACAATTCTTATTCTCGACGAAGCCACAAGCAAGTAAGTATCATACTCTTTCCTTTCCCCGTCCTTTTGTTTAAGTATAAATAAAAAGACGATCGTCAAAAGCGGGACCGACCCAGGACGGCCGAACCTTCACCTCGGCCCCCGATGTTCTCTTTTGCATATGATAGCTCCCTTCTACTAAATGAGTTATACGGACTCCCGACTAACAACATTGTTTCTTATAGCGTCGACAACAAGACGGACGAGATCATGCAGCGAGTCATTCGAGAGAAGCTGTCGTCTCGCACCATCATCGCAGTCGCCCACAAGCTGGACACTATCCTCGACTTTGACCGGGTAGCTCTGCTGGACGGCGGCGAGCTGCTCGAGTATGACGACCCGTATACCCTGCTGTCTACCGACTCGTCTTTCAGCCGCCTGTACGCCAGCACCATGGCTGAGACGCCCGAGGACGTGGAAGTCATCAGCGTCTCGGACGAAATGATCAGCACACCGGGTACCGGACGCAACAGTACATAATCGCCCTCCTTCTCCCCTTCTCTTCTTCTCTTCTTCTTCTTCTTTTCCTTTGGACCATCATTTTGACGTTCATTTCTTTAAAAATATCTTCCTTGGGTATATATACATAGATCGCCATGGCCCTGATCTAAGTAGCAAGGAGCTACTTCGTACTGCTTGTCAGCTTTTACATACTTTTGTTCACTTCTCTTCTGCTTGACCTGGCGTTTGGCGGGTATCATTGGTTGGCTGGCTATCATCTTGATTCTTCTTTTTACTCTTTTCTACATATCTCCTACAGAGACAATTCTGTTTATTGTCTAATAAATTGGCATATACTCCGTCTCTCCATATACATACTCTTTACTCCTTACTGTCTAATAAATTGATCCACCGCCATCTGCCATCTTGTAACCCTCGTAATCCTCATGATCATCCGTCATCGTTGCCGTCTTCACTCTTCACTTTAAACTTCTCGTAAACTCGTAAATTAAACTTTTCACTTCTTCTTTTCTTTCTAGGTTCTAGAAGCATCACGTGCAGCCGGGAGCTTGACAGGGCCGAAAACTCTAGCCAATCACAGAACGCAGACTTCCCGCTCTTCCGGCCAATAGGGGCCCTTCTTCCCCTTCCGTCCCGCTTACTCAGCGTCAATGCCCCACCCACTTTACCTATTCGGTTAAAGCCGGTCTGGGGTACTGGCCAATCAGAGCCACCGCAACTCCTAGAGCCGTGGAAGCGAAAAGGGCGAAAAAGTGGGTCCCCCTGCTTGCCCTCCGTCCTTTTTCGACTCCTCGTCGTTCTTTTTGACTTCTTTCTTCCTCTCGACGTCCATCCCAGGATGCTTCCCTCCTCTCACTAACTAACTAACTACTTACCTACTGTACTTACTTACTGACTTAAGCTGCACATCTTGACGTCGGCACCCCTCGACGCATCGCTGGGCCGTCCATCCCTCCTCATCCAAGACGCTTATGCTCTCCCCCGTACGCCGGGGGCCCATCTCAGGACGACGCGGGTGTTTCAAGCCGCCGTTGGAACACTCTTGACACCGGCTACAGACGTTAATCTGTCTGATACAGATATTTAGCCGGGGTGGAGACAGATTCAGATCTCGCAGTTGAACCACTGCTCGTTTTTCCGTCACGCAACATTATTGCATTTTGTACCGCATTCCATCGCATCGTTATCGACCAGCTGCAAAGGCGCAATCACCTGGAATCGACAATATCATCGACATCGACATCGACATCGACATCGACATCGACGCTTGACCCGCGGAATCGCAGTCGGCCGAACGCACGATTGAGAATGGCCTTGTTGGCAAGTCCGAAGGGAATCTGAGGATTTACACCACAAACACAACTACGGCAACCGCAAATAATTTTATTCTTTATTTATTTATTTATTTATTTATTTATATCGGCTTATATTATCTACGCCTTACGCTATGACGGCGACACCAGGCACGACAAAGGCACGCAAACCAAGCACAAAGGGTGAGGGCTCGTCTGTTGTGCCTCGGAAACGACGCCGGCGGGCGGTGGGCAGCGGTGCGGCGGACGACTGCTTCACCTGCGCAAGCAGACAGGTGCGATGCGACAGGCGGCGGCCGTACTGCACGCCATGCCTTGACATGGGACGGCAGTGCTCGGGATACAAGACGACGTTGACTTGGGGCATCGGCGTTGCCAGCAGGGGGAAGCTCAGGGGGTTGTCTCTGCCGATATCAGGCGCAAAGAAGGTCACCCAGTCGACCGAGCCTCGGAGCGTGCCTTCCCAACCAGCAGAGGTGAAGGCAGCGGAAAAGAGTCGACGGGTCCAGGAAGAGGCTGAGCCAGCGCCGACGCAGACGCCGACGCCGACTTCGCCGTGGTCAGCAATAAACTCAACTCCTCCGCGAAGCACCAGCAGTGGCAGCAACGGCAGCAGCAGCAGCAGCAGCAACAGCATCACCGGAAGTGTCGCCGGAAGCATAAGCATGACCAGCAGCGCCACCACGAGCGAGCCCACATATCCCCCCCTAGCTGCATATAATTCGACCTACAGCCCCATCGACGCGTGCGGTCTACCGCTCTACCGGGCCGTACCTGGGCCCCTCAACATCAGCATTAGCACCAACACCAGCACCAGCACCAGCACCAGCACCAGCATCAGCACCAGTGGTACCAGCGGTACCAGCACCTACGTAGAGCTAGGGTCTCCCTATGGCTCTCCGTACAGTGCCACAACCACTCACTTCAGTCCGCTGGAAGTGTATTCCACGCCAGTGCCGCAGAAGCGGTATATTGAAGAAGAGATCGACGAATCAGAGACAGCAGTGTCGTCTGACGTGTCGATATATAATGCTAATACTAATAATACCTACCATTACCAGCCATACCCAACTGCGGGCTTTTCGCTGAACCAGCCATTCTCGACAACATGGATAGGTCGCAACCCGCGCATGCGGTACCTGATCGGGTACTATACGGAGGTCATAGCGCCGGTGATAGTGACGTTTGACAGCCCGAACAATCCATTCAGACTGTACCTGCTCGAGCTTGCCAAGGACAGCGAGGCACTGCAGCATGCCATCGCAGCCCTGTCACTGAGCAACCTGCGTCAGCGGCGGCGCAACTGGGGCCTACTGTCGACGGGGAAGACAGACCCGTCTAGAAGATCGCTGCAGGCCCACTGTCGGATGACGGAGCGGGCCTTTGAGGAGGCGTTTGGAGTGACGACGCCAGAGGAGCAGCTTCGCGAAGAGTCGTACCACAAGGGGATGGCGATACGGTCTATCAACGCTCAGCTGGCAGACCCAGTCCAGCGGCGGACAGACTCGGTGTTTGCCACGCTGCTGATGCTCTGCCTCTTCCACATGTGTGACACCGGGCTCGCCTCGTTCCGGAGCCAGTTTGCGGGCGTGAAGAAGCTGTTTATGATACGGGGCGCCGGCCGAGACAGGGGCAGCCAGGACTCGGACGTGATGAAGTGGTTTATGCGGATGTTCACCTGGTTCGACACGATGACGGCGACCATCAACGACCGGGACAGCCAGATGAACGGCTGTCTGTTGGAAGTGACAACCTCGGGACAGGACGAGTGGGCGCTTGAGAACCTGGCTGGCTGTGATCCACGCCTGTTCCGGGCCGTTGCTCAGTTGGGCCGACTCAACCAGCTCAGCCAGGCCAAGCCGGTAGACAACAGCACTGCTCGGATGGAGCGCCCCGTCCCGACGGCTGCTATCCCTCAGACCCTAACCCACTATCCGCTACCCACTACTTTGACTCCTAATAGTACAACTCTCAATACCAGTACTCCCCTGGTAGACATATCAGCCATCCCCGTAAGCCAGCTTGACCCACGCACCGAGTTCTGGCGAGAATGGCACGTCGTCCGGCAGAAGCTCGAGAGCTGGCGTCTTCCTGATCTACCGGGCGCCCACACCCACCACTCTCTTACCCACAGCCCAGCCCCGTCCCTGGCATCGACCATCTCTACCGCAGCAACAACAACATCATCATCATCATCATCAACATCAACGATATCAACACCTACATCGACCTCTCTCTTTACCGCTCCGCTGCCTGCATCCCCCCTATCGCACGTCAACCCAGCCAACCTGCCTGAAATCTCCAACATCTCCGAGTCCTTCCGGTACTCAGCCCTGCTGTATCTCGAGCGCCTGGCCCATCCGACCACGCCCTCACGCCATCCTCGCTTCCAGACACTGGTCAGCGCGGCCCTGCACTATATCCAGGCCGTCAAGTCGGACGTTTTCCTGCTGTGGCCGCTGTTTGTGGTGGGCAGCGAGTGCACGGGCGAGGCTGAGAGGGCCATCATCCGCGAGCGCTGCTGCGACATCCAGCGGGACTCGGGCTTTGTGAACAACCTTTCCTGCCTACAGCTGCTGGAGCGTATCTGGCAGGAAGAGGATCCGAACGAGAGTGGCTCAGGAACGCCGCCGTCAGGGGAACTGCTGGGGGGCGCGGCCTTTCGGTGGCGACGGATCATCGACTCGCAACGGCTTACTGATGAGTACATTGTTGTATAGCCATTGTCCCTATTGCCATCTACCACAATCTATCTTATCACTTCTACTTTACCTTCTTCTACTTCATCTTCTTCATCTGCTTATCTTCCTCTTTCCCCCTCAAGAGCAAGTAAAGGCGAGCTCGGGCCGCAGTTCATGTACCATGACGTAAGCACTCACGTGGCGACAGGGTTAGTAATCATGATTTTAGTAAGCAGAACTCAATAACATTAGTAAGCAGAACTCGAAGTTCTTGATCGAAGATGATGAGAAAAGCCAGGAAGAAGACAAAAGACGATGGTAGTTGATGGTAGTTGATGTGTAGACGATGGTAGACGGTGGTAGAGGATGCCAGACGAGGGACAGGAGGGGAAGGGCCGATACGAGGCTGATGACTTACTCGCTCTCTTCACCGTCTTCTTCGCCCTCGTTCTACTTCATCATCGTCATCGTCTCTGCCCAACTGCTGCCTTGCTGTAACCTTGCTCTTAAATACTTTGTTACTTTGACGTCTTTTACATACAGCAGTTCGTCTTACCAGTTACTCGTCTTTCTGCTTCTGTATATAAATAATAGACATAGAAGATATATATTATACGAACAGTGAACAGTGAACAGTGAACAGTGACAGCGACCGTCGATGACTCTTTGAGACTCTTTGACGCCGCCTCCTTTTTCCTCCCCCTGTGCCCGTATTCCTCGTACCGTAACTTACGCTACTTAACGCCCTTCCACGCCCAAGCCTTGCGCCTCGTCCCGTCCCGTAATTACCCCAATCTTACCACCTAAAAAAACTCTTCAAAAACTTCTTTTTTTCGCACAAAAAAGGAAAATCAAGGAAGGCGAAAAAACTTCTTCTTCTTCTTCTTCTTCTGAGGACAAACAGAAGACACCAGACACAGTCACAGTCACAGACAGACAGACGGACGGACAGACACAGACAGACACAGACGGACAGGATAGACCGGAGTTGTTCTTTTTTATTCTATTTTATTCTATTCTCTTTTTTCCTGCTCTTCCTCGCTGGTCACCGAGACCGGACAGACAGACAGCATCACCAAGCAAGAAGACGAGAAGACGAGAAGACGAGAAGCCTCCAGGACTCGCTGGAGACGCAGAGACCAGACGGCAGACGACGTAGCTTGCCTATAAACCAACTTCTCCTCCCCGAAGACTGAGAGAAGATATCTCTCGTCTCGCCCTGCTCGCTGCCTGCAACTAGCCCATGAGCTGCTCCCGCACTGCGCAAATGCTCCCACAGCACTTCCACCACCGCCGCGACCTCTGCCTCCTCCCCCCGATAGACCGGTGACTCTGCTTCTCTTCTTCTTCTGCTTCTTCTGCTTCTTCTGCTTCTTCTCTGCCGTACGGAATAGCCTGTCATCTCGATACTACGCTTAATACGACGTTCCAACGACTGACTCCACGAACTGCCGACGTTCTTCTGGCTTCTTGACTGGGTAATGCTCTCATAATGTACCACTATCCCAGCCCCCCGTCCGGGTGGTCTGCGTACGACGGCTACACCCCCCCGTCGCCTCACTACTCCTCCTACTACGGGCCTCCGCCGCCCTCAGCTTCGGCCTCTGCCTCTGCTCAGGCTGCCCAGGCTGCCGCCGCCGCCGCCGCTGCTGCCTTTGCGACCGGCTCTCCCCATGCCACTCCCCGGTCGAAGAAACACGCCTACCGGGCCAGCTTCTCTGCCGGATACAGCCAGCAGACGCCGCAGCAGAACTACCAGTACTCGTGGCAGCCCCCTTACGACCGGCCGGAGTACTTTTCCACTCCTCGCAAGCAGCAGCAGCAGCCTCACCACGATCATGTAAGTCCCGATTATTACTACAGTCATCATCATGGCTTCGGGAAACAGACCCAGCACTCTCCAAACCTCCACCACCATCACCAGAGACCAAAACATAGACGGAAGATGTCCGTCCCGGACAACGTGTCCGATGACGGCTCCATACCCGATCTAGATGACTACGACGGTTACTACTACTACTGCCAGCAGCCTCGCAGGCGGCCTTCTGCTACTACCACCACCTACTACACTCGCAGGCGCGCCTCGACTAACCACTACCACTATCCCCAGACAAGCCCTGCCGCTGCCGCCGCCGCTGCTGCTGCCTACGACGACCCCCTAGACACCCCCAAACGCTCTCGCGCTCGTCGTGCTTCCACCTTCACCCGCCCAACTCACTCTTCTGCCCACGACCCTTACTCCCAGAGCCACAGCGCCTCCAAGCCCAAACCTTCTGCCTACCACTCTTCTTCCTCCCACGGCCATCACGCCCAGCCTGCCCCGCCAAAGTCGCCCCCGCGGGCCACCGAGGCAGACGCCATCCACCACAAAATCCCGCCAGGCTACAGCATCAAGAACTGGAACCCCAAGGAGGCCCCCATCCTGCTGCTCGGCTCGGTCTTTGACGCAAACTCCCTGGGCAAATGGATCTACGACTGGACTGCCTTCCACCATGGCGCCACCGCCCCCATGGCCGACGTCGCCGGTGATCTCTGGCTGCTCCTCATCAAGCTCGCGGGGAAAGTCAAGCGTGCCGACGAGTGTGCCCCGCTCATCCGATCCACTGAAGCCCGCGAGATGGTCGAAGATTTCCTCGAGTCTGGCGAGCGGCTCTGGGCTCGCTTCAAGAGACTGCTCAAGGCCTGCGAACACTTTATGTGGAAGGCCGCTAAGCGTGAACACGCCGCTCGTGGAGGCTCCCCTGCTACCATCACCATGGGCCGTAATGCCGGATGCGAGTTTGTGGATTCCATCTTCGGTCGCGACAGAGAGCTCGAGAACACCGAGAAGCTCATGAACAGTGTCAGGCTCTGGAACATGCGCTTCGACGCCAACTGCGGTGAACTCCTGCGAGAGATCTCCAAGTAAACAAAATTATTAATACCCAAAAAATAACAAACACAAAACCATACAAAACGACCAAACCACACACACACACACACCACAGTTCTACCAAACACTACCATCTTAAACTACGCTTTTACCAACATTTACATCTACTATTACAGGATTTCCTTTTGAGATACCCTTACTTACTGGATTGCGTTGCGTTCTGGACGGCATTTGCATGGATGCATTTACATGGACGCGGATCGGACTTTTTCTCCTCCATTATTTTACTATAAACCAACCACACTATGGCCAAAAACCCTCACCCAAGGCCCAAAATAAAAATCCCCAAAAAACACCGACAAAACCCTCCCAACCTACCAAAACGAACAAAACCAAAAACCAAAAAAACTCCCAACAAAATACAACCACGTTCTGCTTCTTTCTTGGATGCTGTCTGCGTGTTGCGTTTTTAACTTACTGATTTGCATGGATATAAGATACATTTCATCGCCTCCACAGGCATAAAAGACATACCCAATACCCAATACCCATTTTATCAACACAAAATACCCGCCTCTAATCCACCATCCTCTATTCTACCGACCTACTTACACGGTTCTGGCGCTCGCGAGTTTTAACGGGATATATCCTCTTGCTCTGCTCTGCTCTGCTTACTACTGCTTAGTACTTAACTGCTTACTGCTACTGCTACTGCTTACTTCTGCCTTCAGGTCTGTCTGTCTGGCGTTCTCATTTCCTTGCGTCTTTTTCCTTTTGTGTTTTTCTCTTTTCCTGTTTTCCAATGGTCTATCTAATTCTTACTGTCGTTTCTGGCTTCAGTTGGAGTGGGTTGGTCGGAGGTTGGTTCTGGTTTCAGGCAGGCTGGTCTTGTTTGGTTCGGATACCCATTTCCATATATACGCCTTCCTATCTATCTGTCTACCGCTTACATCGTCTGTCTTGCTTTTTCTTTGTCTCTTTTCCTTGCCTGTTGTTCTGATCTTGTCTTTGATACATTGTCTTGCTTTACTGCTGCTGCTGCTTCTGTCCTTACTGCTCGCTATCGTTACTGTCTGTCGTCTACTGTCTAGTTTCTTCGTTATTTTTTTTTTTTCTTCTCCTTGACTGATTTGAGATACCACTTCTGTTATCGTTCAAGCCTTTTTCTATTTCTCTTCTATCTATGTCTACTTTCCTAATCTATTTTTACCATTTATCTACCTAGTATGACCGTCTACCTCTCTGCCTTCTACTACCTACCACCCCCGACCTCCCTATCCCTCGCCTACCTACCGACATCCTACCTAACTCCTGACTCCTAGCCCGTAAACCGCTTCCCTTTCTCTCTTGTACATAAACAAGCCCTTTAATAGAAAATCATAAACATTGTAATACCTTTCAAAAAGCCACCATCTTTCCACCTTAGCTCCCACCCATCAAATTAAACATCAATACAGCGCTCGCTCTATGTAAGTATCTGCAGCGCCATGCAGCCCAGGTCGCGAACCGGAGATTTCTCTCAGACATACATCCGTTCGCAGATTAAGCGGGCTGCGGGCACGAGCATGGGTTGATAGGCTGGCTGGCTCGCTGCTATCTATAGTACCTAGGCATAAGATGGCTGGTATAGAACTTAGACCAAGAACGTGCAGCACTTCATACATACATATATAAGACATCATTAATTAACTATCCAAACTAGTTAGTTAACTAGCTAGTTAAATCGACACATCTTCCGACAAGAAGGTAAGTGGATCAGTCCAGAGAACTGCTCCGGTCCCCTTATTTGAATAGCTCTCCGTTAACTAAGGCGGACGGGGTCCTGGATGTTGATCTCCCGATAACTAGCAGATATGTCGCCATCGAGATTGCTCTCCAGCTATAACCAGGTATAATAACAAACAGGCCAGATCCAGTCTGAAGGATCCGAAGCATGCACCCATGCAGAGCCTGTAGTTATGCATTTGAGATAATTGTAGGCTCGCTGACTTTTGACTCGCAATTGCAGCCTTTTTGGGCAACCTAGACACCATCCATCGCGATGAACCGTACATTTCCTCTGTGCTACCCTGTGGAGTTTGCTTGGTTTTTCAATTCAAAGTGCAATACCCTATGAAGAGCACACTCTGTAAGGGACTTTTAATATCCTTGAGGTTGTCTGAGAACCGATATTGAATCGGGGTCCTTAAGGATATGGATACCTCGGGGGTATCTCCGCTTGCAAATAAAAGATGCACCAAGGATTATGGTGAGAAGCATCACATAACTGCAATCGCAAAAGGAACGTTAGTTTGAACAAAATTAAAGCGTGATGGGTAGTTAAATGGATAATATGTAGACTCCCAACTCTTCCTGTGAGCTGCAATCAATCTCCCGCAGGAAACTTGTAATGTTAGGGATATTCTGGCCAGATGCTTCTAGTTGAAGAGTCCAAAGTAGACGCTTGTTTGACAGCAAATAGTTAACTAAATTATCCGGCTGAAGCTGCGTCAAGTAGACAACTTCAACCTGCTGACCTCCAGGGTGTGCTCACTCGTTCGGCTCCACCGTCTTGACAAGCCGATGGAGCGTATGAAAGCTGATAAAATTGTTGCTGAGTCTGACTTGCAGCAAGCTGCTCGAAATGGCAAAAAACGGTGTCTTAACTGCCGAGAAAGAAACATAACTCGCGAAGTCCCAAAGTCACTCCTTAACGCACAAGGACAGGGAGAGCGGCAGAGACAGGGACAAGGACAAGGAATAATAGATAGCCTCTTCAATTCCTTCGACTCCTTCTTGTCTTTCGCGTCAGCCCTTATCTTCGGCTTCCTTTTTTGTAATTCAAGGATGCATGCATTTTGTCACTGGCTGCCCAAAGCAAGGCCTCAACCCCCGTCGAGCCCGTCCAGGGATCAACAGACCGAAGACCATCGCTTATTTCGTGTGTTGCACCGCATGCCTCGCTACTTGAATTCTTCCTTGCACTTTTTTTCTTCTTCTTTGCTTCCAGCCTGCATTGAGATCGATTCTCAAGCAGACGGGCGGTGCTGATCTGTGGCGCAAACGACGTGGGCTGTTTGCCCTAACTTGATAACTATCAGAAACACACGACACCCCAAGGTCGACAGCAGTAGAAAGAATCTGAGACCACGGCGAAGCTGTCTGCCGACTTCCCGTCTGTAGCGGATCTAACGATCAGTCGAAACAAGCCTTGGGGATCAGCCTGGCGGGTTGCACCGCAACCAGAGTCCTGGAATCCCATGGACTGGACAGACCACCCTCGTCTTGTCTCGTCCCGTCCGTCTGTCTTGCCTGTAAAGGTCGAGCAGGGCGAGAAAAGTTCTCACTTCGAAACTAAAGTTGGCCAGGGAAGCCCCCGACTGTCTGCATCTTCGTTTTTTGCTGCAAAAAAAAGTTGTCCATGATGTACCGGTACTTCTGCCCCTGGTTCACCCTTCTTTGCAAAGTCAATCGTCCGAACCCATGTCTTGTGCATCGTCAGGGATAGCCCTGGCTTTCTCGGGGAAGCAGGATAATATGCAACTTTGAGTCATGTCTTCAATCCAAATGTGAGCATCCTAAAGTTGTACATTCCCTATATTGCAAATATTGCGATATTCTTCCATGGAAAGTACAACGATATACATATATCCCTGTCTATACTTATGTGATTTCCGCCGCTCAAGGTTGTCTGTTTGGTAGCCATCCCGGCATTTTGTTCACGGGAATCTACCACATCGTTGGATCAGATCTCTACTTATTTTTCAATATTCCTCATATTAGCCACATTCGGAGCTGCGAGACCAGGATATCCAACGGAGGTGTCATTTGCAATATAACGCGATATTTACCTTTAATTATGTCAATGAAGTCTGCAAACTGAGTTCTCAAGGGTCACCCTTCCTTCTTTCCAGAAAATGAGCTCAAGCTGCTCACCTGTCCAGGGTAGTTAAGGGCTGAGTTCCAATGGGAGTGGATGTTCCCTGATAGGCGACCGGAGGAGTCACTGAATCCGGTGGTGTTATAATTTTATATACCACGATCCTCGTCAGCGCCAGTCAAGTAACTATTTAGACAGATCGTCCACTGCATTGGATTCTTCGCCTTCGTCATCCGATTCAAACACGAGTTGCGTAACTCTTATCCGGGGGTCATTCTTGTTGTCTTCACTTGATCTGCCAGGCAACGTACCCAGCAAGTATGACATCAATAGTCTCTGCGCGTAGGACGTACCTCATTATAGATTTTAAACGCAGGTAAGATAATTTCCTCATACCAACTTCAATTTTCCGCAATATTATCATTCCATTGCCAATGCCCAACAATTCCACGCTTTGTGACTTGATATTCATCTCTGTGATATTCATATGATTGTCTGTAGGGGGGTCGTGTATCCCATAGTAGCACATCCCAGCATGCATATGTACGATCGGAAGGCCATTTCCTGTGTGTATATTTGGGCTAATGACTGTAATTGTCTGAGAACCTCGCCTTGCCTTTCCAAGTTCTGCGATTCTTTCTGTTGATAGGAGATGTAACATGATATCTTGGTCTGAAGAGCTTCATCCGCCATTAGTAGCAGCAAAGTGCACACCTGACAGTTAACCAAGTAGAAAGCAGGAGCTCTTTGCTGCAGGTAAACTGTAAACTACTTAATGAACTGCCTGCTGGTCTATTCAGTTGCGGCTCTGTGGCAGTTGCCGTTTACAGAAGCGATGGCGCTTGCCGAGGCGAGGAATAAGCGCCAGCCGAACGCACCTTCCTGATTAGTTTAGAAAATCGCATGACAACACTCAAGTCGCTCCTTCCCCTTCTGCACCTATAAACAACGGATTAGTTAAGGCTGACCTCGTTTGGTAGAAGCTCGACAGATTCAACCTTTACAGGCTCTCTGTTAACTATTCACAATCCATGGATATGCGTTCATCAGGCGGCTCAACCATTTTCCCAGTCATCCAGTCATATAACTAGTTGTTAAGGAAACGAATTATCGACTGAAAATGGTAATTGGAGACTTAAAAGGGCCATACACAGAGTTTTGCAGCCAAATACCAAGTGCGAGTGGTACGTAACCACCACCACCAATGATACCCACAGAATGTCATGATTGTTCCTGGAGGGATAGCCAGTGATGACCCAGCTGTATGAATTGATTTTGATAGGCCTGGCAGACTTGTGGAGGGCTATGGAATGGCGTTGGTAAGCTTAACACTCGTACTCTCTTGTGTAGACACTCACATTCGTGTTGATTTGGGAAGCGTATCAGGGGTGGGCGCCTCCCAGAAAATACCAAATAGTAGTTAGTCAATTTGATGGTTAAAGCGTGACTCTCAGTCCTTCCCCCCATGGCTGCAGACACTCTCCAAGATTCGGGTCTTCTAAAAATTTCCAAATTTGTGCGAGTGGCCCCTGTCCTCCAAGAGGCTGATATTATATCCCACAGGACCAGACAGAGAAGCCCAAATACCAGTGGATTAGCTGAACGGATTTTTATTTTTGAATACCAATTGGCCATTTGAGACCCCCTTCCCACAGAGAGTAACTATATTAACTATAGGGTCTTATCTTTTTTATAAAAAATAAATAAATAAATAAAAAATAAAAAATGTTTGAATTTTTTTTACCATCCTAGCTACGGAGTACGGGTTGCATTCATTTCTCAGCATGGACCAGAGTCATAAGCGGGAGATATCGGATCATATCGCCCTTTTTGGCCCAGTCAGCTCGCTAAATTTTGGCGAGAGGTCCTCTCTTCTGCAATCTACTGATTTTTCAGTTATAACTAGCTGTTATATACGGTTTGCTCGGTAGATCCGGATGTGAGTCGATCATTAAGCGACCTGAACTCGCCTGCAGGATCACTATCAATATCTGCAGCCTTTGGAATGGCCTTCTGGATACATACATACTCTACTTCCGACACAGAGTATGCAAGGAAGATGCGCTGGAACATGCTTCCGAAGACAGCTCGGTCAGGCAGTGGGCTGACCGGGCTTCGCCTATTGATTTATTATGCACGAAACTCGTCCCCCAGCCGAATTATCCTTGCCTTGACATTCTCAGCTTCTCTCTCCAAAAGAATGTAACCATCCGGACCTCCCTCCGGTGATGCTGCCAACCCTTGCTCTTGGGAAGAGATATCTGTAAAGAAGATAGGCCTCATCTGCAGTCATCATTTAGAAGCCGGAGGTTCCGTACTTGCGTAGACAATTTCCGCTTGCAAGGAGGTCAGCCCAGAGAGTTTTAATATTATCTCAACAAGAACGATGCCGATGCCAGGGTCTTGATGCTTTGCTAATTTCGCCACGCTCCGGCTTTTTAGAAAGGGAGAGAGAAAAGGGGCCAGCTAAAGGGTTGGCCTGAGAAAATGCTTCCCTCATTACCTTTTGGATATCCGTCTCTGGTCCTATCCAACGCTAAAAACAAATTGGCCAATGAGGAAGAAATACCAGCAAAATACAGCTTTATCTTTGGTTTCCTTCCTCTTTACCGTGAAGGGTATACTTGCGTTTCTCGACCAGAGATCGATAGTTGGTGATTAGGGTCGGTCTTGTGAAGCAGCTAGCGTTTATAAGGAGTGGCCGCCGTCAAGAGTAGTAGTTTATATCAGACCGGTCTCGTGTCAGCAACTCCTCCAGCCCGGTTCCCCTCTTGCTATGGGGACACGACGGGGCTAGCGTTTCGGCTTTCCGGGGAAAGCTGTCGTTTTCCATCTCTCCGGGGATGATGTGGAAACAGATTGATTTTATCTCAAGGACACAACAGTCTCAGACACACACGGCCGCACTTCTGCTTCAGCGCTAGCCTCTCCACCGTCCACTCAACAAGATGGCTACGTCTTCCTCTCTCAGTTGTGTACTCGTCCGTTGCCGTGTCGAGGTCTAGCGAGTGTTACGGCTGACGGGCTTTTCCCCGATATCAACATCTTTCTCCGCGGTACGATAGCGATAGGCGAACTGAACGTAGTTACTCCGACTGCCAAATATTAATGGCTTAAAGGGGCGCCGTCAGTCTCTGCAAAGCTTGGTGTAACAGGCCTGGGGTCTTATACTCCCCCATCGTTAGTACCACGCAGTTGTACTCCGTCCAGTGTCACCATTATCTCCTCATTCCAAGCCCAAGAGCCGCAGATATCGAAATCCGGGGAAGACTCCGATCGCGTACCACCAGGAGCCGCCTTCTAGAAAACAACCAAACGCCGTGGCAAGGCTTGTTTTCGCTGCCTAAGCAGGTCGCGAGCGGGAAACGAACCGTTCCTGTTCCATTCCCGTCCAGAGAAAAAATTCTAACCCCGAGCAGAGGCGCCTCTGGTTGGCCTGCCGTGTTGAGTGAGAGACTGTGTCCTTGCTCCAGCAAGAATCCACGACAACCCTCAGGCTTAACCCGAAGTTTCTTCCCATCTCGTCTGCCTCCACTTGGGCCGGAAATGCTCCGGGAAAGTTCCTCTTTGCCGTCCTTCGCCCTCAATTCCGCCTTGGAGGCCAGATCGTCTGCTGTGTGCGCATATGTAGCCGTAGAGTAGTTAAAACCCGCTGAGTGGAACGGACGACAGGATCTTCTTCTTCGTCTTCTGTGCCAGCCAGCCCAGCCGTCTTCTCTATTAAAGCCCGACCTGCTGTGATAGAGAGGTAGATAGCCAGAAGCCTCGCTCTGATAGCTCTTTGTCTCGTAAAGAAACAGCTCTTATCCCTGTCAGATCCTGCCGTCGTATAGGCGCAGGCAGTCCGTTGTTAGCTAGCCGGGAGCTCGGAATAGGCGGCGCACAGAGCGAGCGAGAGAGCGAGCGAGAGAGAGAGAGAGAGAGAGAGAGAGAGAGAGAGATCTCGAGATGGCAGACGAAGTCATCGAGCTCGAGGGGAAGCCGGGCCCTGAGCAGGCCGTTGTCATCGACGAGAAGAGAGAGAAAGCGTTGATCGCGAAGATTGACAGGCACATCGTCCCGTTTCTCGTTGCCCTGTATCTGTTCAGCTTCCTCGATCGAGGTTTGTTCTGCCTTTTGTCTGTCACGCGACGAGTTAACTAGTAAAAAGAAGCCACAGCTAACAGGATGATGACGCCTTAAGTGAACATTGGAAATGCCAGGCTGTACGGCCTCGAGGAGGACCTGGGGTTGACGGGAAACCAGTATCAGATTGCTGTATCCATCCTCTTCATCCCATACTGTGTGAGTTGTAGTTATCCCGCTTGTGAGACAGGAAAGAAACAGCCCACCCGCTAACAGCAAGGACAGCTCCTCGAAGTCCCCTCGAACCTGTTAATCCGACGATTCACTGCCTCCCGGTACATCTCAATCATAACGACGATATGGGGTCTCGTGGCCACTCTGTCGGGAATCACCCAGAACTTCGCCGGCATGGTTGTCTGCCGGTTCATCTTGGGAATTGTTGAGGCTGGCCTGTTCCCCGGACTGATCGCTTACATGACGCTCTTCTACGGGAAAAGGGAGATCGCCCTACGAGTAGGATATCTGTTCAGTGCATCTGCCCTCGCCGGTGCGTGCGGTGGCCTTCTAGCGTACGCCATCGGGTTTCTGGATGGCACCGCTGGCCTCAAGGGATGGCGGTGGATCATGATCCTCGAAGGTATCCCGTCGTTCTTGATAGGGATATCCACATGGTTTGGGCTCGCGGATGACCCGGAGACGGCTTACTACCTCACCGAAGAAGAAAAGGAGATTGGGAGAGCCCGCCGAAGACGTGAGATCGGCCAGACGGACTCCGCGCAGCTGTTCCATGTTGCCGATGCAAAGGAGGGTGCAAAGGACTGGACCATCTATCTCTTCTGCCTTGGCCAGTTTGGCACCGACGCCGTGCTATATGGGTACAGTACCTTCTTGCCAACCATCATCGAGGCCTTCGGAGACTGGACTGGACCCCAGGTGCAGGCGCTGACCATCCCATGCTATGCTCTGGGCGCAATCACATATCTTGTCATTGCTTGGTTCAGTGACCGATGGCAGAAGAGAGCCGTCTTCACCATAGCCTTCACCTGCGTTACAATTGTGGGATATGGCCTATTGATCTCTGACTCCTCCTCGGGCATACACTACTTTGGCTGCTTCCTCGTCGCCTGTGGTGTCTATGTTGCTGTCGGACTGCCTACCGCCTGGCTGCCGACAAACCTTCCACGATTCGGCAAGCGTGCATTTGCTACCGGCCTACAGCTCACTTTGGGAAACACATCCGGCATCGTCACCCCGTTCTTGTACCCTCACCATACTGCTCCTCGATATATCATGGGCCATGCCGTCACTCTGGCGCTCGCGGGCCTTTCCGTCTTGATCTATAGTTTCATGTGGCTCCATTATTCTCGCATCAACAAGGCTCGTGCGGAGGGCAAGGAAGACTACAAGATCGAAGGCATGACTCACGAGGAGGTGCAGGAGATGGGTGATCGTAACCCTCAGTTCAGATATAACACCTAAATCTGCCCCTGTCTTCAACAAGTTGGTTCGGATATATATCTATTTTTATTTTATTTTATTTTATTTATTTTTTTTTTTTATATTTTTAATTATTTTTTTTTATTCTTTTTTGGAAGCACGGATTGCTCGTTATCTAGCGTATCCTCTTCGATGCATCCTTAGATCGTTAGATCATCAAGATGCATTTTCACATATACTAACATGAATCTCGGTCTAAGAACCCATAGTTGAAAGCAGTTAAATATAAAATAAATCGTTCCATCTCAATATTCATGCGTCATCGTCCTTAGCCTTCCTGCAGTTGGTTTCCCTCTTTTTCCTTTCCCCAACTGAGCAGTATAAACCACAAAAATACACCACAGGTTGTGAAACGAGGAGCATATTAAACCGCTAGGAGATCGCCTTCGGAACCATTGCAAAAGTTCTTGACGGTAGTGAATTGGCCTAACATTGGTCTAATTTATTAAAACCTACAACGCAAGGATCGTGTCAACACTTACAACACCAGTTAATACTGTAATGCCTTGACATCCCCACGCCCGAGACGAGGACATACCATCTTCCATGGATAGAACGCGGCATCTAGCCATTCAGTAAATGAGTAGAAAGCAGGGTAAGTAATGTCATGGCTTCAGTGTTAGTTGGCAGATGGTGGATATTTCTCCACACAACCAGAATGTGCCCCAATAGTGGCCTCTGCCTCCCGCTTCATTCCGGGATTAGGCAGCCACCTATTAGCTATCGCGCGCAATACTCCGTATATATATGCCGATAAAAGTGCTCTCATAGGTGATTGGGCACAGTGTCAATCAGCCATAGATATGCCTCGTGTACTTTAATTCACGACGGAAGCACAACTGATCAATCTGGTTGGTGACAATGGCACGGTGGAGCCAAAGCCAAATTGGCTATTAACATGGACACCATTCTCTAGATTGCAGGAGACCAGCACCAGCTGTGCTTCTTTTGGGAATCAATTCCACCTTTGAAAAGGCTGAACGAAGGGCTAATCCTAGGTATTATTCAACTCATAGCAGAGACTATGTCTCCAGCAGAAGTATATTCGATCCGCGGTCGCTCTCGAAGGCTCTAATACTAAGGTCTTGGACGTCAACGAATGTTCCGGCAAGATGGAAGATTCCCTATCCCCATGGATTCGCCAACTAAACGAAGCTGTCGTGGATTGAATGTTGGTTGTTGTCGTTCCAGAACTTGAAGAAATCAGATAAGATTTGAGGACCCACCTGCACTTTAATAATATCACGTGATATCAAATCTTATTATGGACTAATTTTGATCCGAAATTAAGGTTTTGGAGGCTGCCGAGGTCCAGAACGCCGGAGCAGCCCCTATATAAATATTTTGGGACAAGAAATGAATGCATTTACCCACAGATCTACGGCGTTGTTAGAGAAGCTCTGGAGTTTCTGGTGATGGTGTCAACGAAGATGAGATTCAGTTAGCAGCTAATGAGCGTCTGTTGTTTTAGCGGACGGAAAGAAGGCACCCTGTAGTACCCCCGGGCCGTAGCTACCGAGTAACAGGCAGTCAACTGATTATCCAGCCACTTGCAAGAGGCTGCGGTTTGGCTAAGTAAGTCTCGGCCATGGTCAGTAATGGAGCCAAGCAAGACTTGCTGTCATGAAAAATGCCCCCAAGGTTGGTATACATGAAGAGCTCTAAGAAGGGTTACACACGGACGTAAGCCCGGAGTTAAGGCTTCGTGCAATTTCCTGCTCACTAATACCCGTATAGCTAACCTGGCTAGCTGGTTACTTGCAAAACCCCGAGCACTCTTCATACCTTGTTTACAGCGAGACGAAGAATCACAGCGGTTGTAGGAGTTAGATCCCTTGAACCTTTCTATAACAGTGTTGCATCCTTGGCCACCTCAACTTTAGCTTGCCATAACAGTATCTGGCAGGTGGTCGTCGTCAAATATCCCGTCAAGCTACCTATAACAAACATTATTATGGCAGCAAAGGCAGTGGCTGTTATCGCAGGCGTCGGCCCGGGGACTGTATGTTGCTATGTATCTATTTCATACCTAGTTTTCATAATGCTGACCTTTGCCTATACAGGGGGCCTCCATTGCTCGCCGCTTTTCTCAAAAGTACCCAGTAGCTCTTCTGGCTCGCAACCCAAAGAACTACGATGGAGTTATTGACGATATCACTAAAAGCGGTGGAAAAGCCGTCGGGTTTAGTGCCGATGTGTCAGATGCAAGCAGCATTAACCGTGCATTTGCGGAGATCGACAAGGCTTTTCCTGGCAGTCTGCTCGCTGCTGCTGTGTACAATGTTGGAGGCCTTTCTGTAAAGCCATTCCTGGAGCTGACCGAGGATGAGTTCACTCAGGGATTCAAAACTAATGGGTATCCGTTTATTCAATCCCGAGCAGTGGTTTTAGCTATTATTGATACCTTGGACTAACTATTTCATTATCAAAGGTTGGGAGGCTTCCATTTCTCTCAGGCTGCCATCCCGCGGCTTCAAAAGGCTACTGAGCTGGAACTTCCTCCTACATTGATATTTACCGGTGATTATTGGTACCTAAGCATCTGAATAGTATACCTTGCGTACTAATATCAGATCATTAGGTGCCACTGCAAGTCTCAAGGCGTCAGCAAAATTCTCATCGTTTGCGTCAGGAAAGTTTGCTTTGCGAGCTGTGGCGCAGTCCTTGGCTAGAGAGTTTGGTCCTCAGGGTATACACGTCTGTCATGCCATTGTTGATGGAGTTATCGACATTGAACGGACAAGTCATATCCAATTTGGCTCTCCTGATTCAAAGCTAAACCCTGATGCTGTAAGTATCCAGCTGTCCGATACCAAGTCATTTCTGCAGCCAGCACTGATGCGCTAATATATGAAACTAGATTGCGGAAACATACTGGCACTTACATTCCCAGCCCAGAACGACATTCACACATGAGATTGATCTGCGCCCGTACGTAGAGAAATGGTAACTTAGCTTAGCTTAGCTTCCCACCCTATTTCCAGGCCTTCTATAATTGATGGTGTATGCGGAAAATTGTTAACCTGCCTCCTAAGCTACTGCAACTAACATTGGATACTCCCAATTAAAAAAAGTATTAAACATCCCTCTAATCCAAACTGTAGTTTTAAGCTACAGTAGTCACGAACCATCCATTTTTCTCGTTATATAGATCATAAGGAGTGACTCCAGTCAGAACCGGGTACCGTGGTTGCCCATTCTTATCCGTACACTGCACTGGATCACCGATGCAAGTGGCCAACATCTGTCCTACTGCACGTCCCTCAGATAAAGCACCGTGCAAGTATCCGTAAAACTCCTGGCTTGTCGCCTCACCAGCAAAAAAGAGTCGGCCAACGTTTGCTCGGAGATTTTGGTGTGCCTGTAGACTGGTTGATGGAGGCCAGTTTGAGTAAGAACCATAAGCCCTGGGTATAGTGAATTAGCAAATAATCTATATTAATCCAAGGCTGCCCACATACCAGGGTTCCTGATTCCATCGCGGATACCAAATAGCAGTTGGGTCAGGAATGCTTTCTCCGAACATCGTCCGAAGCACTTTCATAATTTCTTCTTGGGTCTCCTCATTTGTTTGGGCTTCAACTCTGCGTGCCTGTTTACCCACAACGGTGCCTACAAGAATTCCGGAGCCTTGGAGAGCACCTGGAAGGTCTAGCGGTTGGAAAAGAGGGTAGTAACCTCTCTCATGGGGGTCAGCGTACATAAGATACTGACTGTTTGGCCAGAACGCTTTGTCGAATTGGAGGAATATCTTGGTATATGTTCCTATCTCAAAACTTGAGATGGCAGATTTTTTCCAGCTAGGGAATGGAGGGTAGAATTGCACCACATCACGCTGCAAAACTCCCAGTGAAAATGTTGCAACTGCATAATCAGCTTGGATACAGCCACCGTCGTTGGTTACGACAGTCACACCGTTGTCCGTGTAGTTGACAACTTGAACAACGGTATTCAGGAGCAGTCTGGGATCATTGGGCCGAAGGAATGTGGCCGCCTCGCCTCTAATAAAAGTGCCTAGTAATTTCAATTAGCCCACTTGTCAAAACGTGAAACCATGGAAGAATAATAGGGGTTACTTACTGTAGCCCCGTTGGTCATAGACGAAAAGATTATCATCAGAAAAGTGTTTGAAAGTGGCGTTGTCAGCAACAGATGAAAAAACTGCAGAATTTTCCTCTGGGGTGAAGCTAGATTCGAAGTCACTGCCGAACCAGTCTGCAAACTGTGCATGTGCATTATTCGCAGCTGGATTCCATCCCATAAAGCGAAGGGCCGCACGAACTGTTTTGTCTTGGATGTTATTCTTTAACAGTGACCCAGCATGAGTAACCACCTTTTCCATAGCAGATTGTGCATTCTCTATTATCTTGGAAAAGTCATACTTGCCGGTCTTATCATACGTTGTTTTGTTGTCATAATCTGTCTTCCTGCATAGACGCGGTAAGCAACTTTAGTGGGATATCATATTGCTAACAACTTACAGGGCTTGAAGCTTGTATTTTTTAGCCTTCAGGTAGGGCTAGTCAGTCCAGTTCAACGAATCTGTAAATTGATGTGTTAAGCTTTCCATACCAGTGTGAAGATCGGATTTTCCGGCTGGTCGCCTCCGCCTAGCCCTTCAACCTGTATTTGGAGTGATGGTTAGCCCAGGTTTGCTCCGGTATAATCTGGGGCTGATCTCAATCAAGGGCCTACCCAGTTTGCACCGGCCTCAACGGTATATGGGGACCCATCCTTCTTCTTCCCAAACTTGACATTATGTAAACGCCCGCCAATTCTATCTTGGTATTCAACAATGATAAAATCTGTCATCGATTGGTTTGCAAGTGTTTGCTACATTGATCAGGGTATCTTCTGTTAATTCCTTAAAGCCCATTACTATGTAGCACTGAGGCAACGGGAGCCTACCGCAGTAGTAATCCCAGCAACACCTGCACCTCTGTATTCTGTAAGTATACCTGTAAAAAAAAAAAAAAAAAAAAAAAAAAAAAATGACAAAAATTGCCTGTGGAACATACAGGATTGCGACTTTCGTCTTTCGGCAAGCAGGTTCTTTCTGCCCATAGTCAACAATAGGTTTTCCATGGATGATAGGTATCCCAAGGCAAGCTGCGAGAAACACGAAATTGAGCCTCATGTTGACTGAGCAATATTTCCAGCTAGTGAAAACCTAAAAGGGAGAAAATGACTAGAGAAGATGAGGTTTCAAGAGTACATTCAGCGCTCTAGATTATGCGCCCTCTTCTTGGGAAACATAAAAGAAACCCGGGCATTCTGGAATGACAGTCCCATTTATAAGTCCTCTTTCACGGAGACCCAAATTTGAGGCCCCGAGCGGGGGTACGATCTACTTGATGGTCAGACCAAGCAGCTATCGGCTGCTTGCTAGTGAAGCAAAGCCATATGATATTACTGGCTACACATTGTCAGCTGGAGGGCATATCCGCGTTACATCAGCGCCTTGGTATGCAATAGGTAGTTAGCTAGTTAGAGAGTTAACTAGTTCTTCCCTCGGACAGGACCTGTATTCTGGGGCCTCAAAAATCAGGCGTGATCCACTGCAGTATGGGCGGACAGCCACCTGCCACAAAGCGACTCCCACTGCTTGAGAGGGTATAACACCCATCACTTATTGGCGTTTTTGTTAAGGCGGCCTCACTGGGTCCGTCCTCCATTATTGCTGGCCCCTCCCGCGCTGTCCAACATCGCAGCTTGCACTCCGTCAAGCAAAGCAATTCGGTGCGAGCATGCAAGCAGGCTCTTTCATTGCGGGTTAGGCGCGCGAGGCGAACCAACCGCCCGCCTTCTCCGTGTTTGTTGGATGCAAAGACATTATTGAGATCTCGACGTGGTTGAGGTCGGGGAAAAAAAAAAGCAACAAGAAAAAGAAAAACGAAAATAATACAAAAAATATGCTTATATAAGGAATTTGTCGTCACCTGACCATATGACTAAGCAGGATCAATAAACACCGAGACGAATTTGGAAATACCAACGTCGAGCACAAACAGCCGAACAAACTCCAACTGTGACGGGATTCTACAGCTTCCTCTCCACGACTTCCGAACATATACCTCTCGATCCTAGCCGATATACCTCCACGCGGTGAAAGGGAATCATGGTGTTGGACCCGCAACAAACAGGCTTTTCGGACGACTCGCCACCGTCGGATAGCGATTCATACTTCTCGAGCTCTGCGTATTCAGAAGGCGGGCAGCTTTCTCGGTTTGCCAAATATCCCACACGAGTTGAATTACCGCCCTTCAGCCTCATCAAGCGGATATTTTACTGGACTGAGGCCAACTACCAACGAAGCATTAGCCGCCTGATCGAAGATCGCCTGGACTTCACCCGCGTGATCATTAATCGGTTCCCAACACAGGAAGAGACGGATGCGTTAGTTTCGCAAGCTTCGAGTATGCAGAACATGCCTTGTTACGGAGGGGTTGCGGGGCTGGCTGTAGGATCGTTTATTGCGAAGTCGAAAAATGCTGCAGAAGAGGCGGCCACCAGAAAGACAGCCGGCGAACACTTTACTCCAAATCACAATCGACCTCTGTTTAAACTGAACCCTGGTGAACTGAAGGGCAGATTCATAAGAGCTTCATTTATATTACCGATATTTGGATTTATTGGTCTCGTCATCGGCGAGGTCGTCGGTGAGACTTACTCCAAAATCAGCATAGCCACAGACCCCAGATTAGCTCGTCTTAGAGAGGAGGTTGCACAATCAGACCAGCAGGAAGTTATGGCTCGTATTAGGCGGCACAATGCAGAAAGATTAGCAGCGGCTCGTCGCCAACGTAACAATGTGCATCCTGCCCCTCAGCCTCAACGAGCGGAATATTATGCTGCCAATGATACCAGTCCTACGAACACATATGGTCAGCAAGGAGCCACTGAATCTTCCTATTACCAGGGCCAGCCTGATGTCCAGACAGGATACAGCAACCAGTCAGCCATGGGCGATTCGAAAATCCTCAGAGAGGCCTATCGACAGGGAGAAACTTCGGAGTATTCCCCTTCATCTTCATATTCTGGTACAAATGATTATTCGAGAGATTGGAGACAACAGCAGACATACTCTCCCGCTCGCGACAGCTCCACTTCTAGTACAGAGGGGAAGAGTTTCTGGGATGACGATGCGAGCCCTGTAAGCTCAGAGTTCACATCTGCCACTGACCCATCATCCTCCCCTACCCCACGCTCCGGAAGTGCCTGGGCGCGTATTCGCCAGCAATCCATGGGTGATTCTTCTGCAAACAGTGGGAATAATAACACTTCCTCATCGGGATGGTAGAGTCGCCAGATTGATGGTAGCGAGTTGCGCCTTATTACTATATAAGGCATAACGTATTTGTAAACTTTTAAAGAATATACCAATTCTTTCTATATGTAACAATAGGCACAACAATGCAAAATCTAGCATGGTTCTCTCTATTACTGGAGTTTGTGGATAAAACGTTATTATCAAGCCCCTGATTCAATTTGATTAATCTCTACAATAGCGAATATATTTCGGCACATTTAGATAGGCAGAGGCGGATATCTAAAAGTGACCGGTGACAAAAGGTAAATGGATCATTGATAAGAATAGCTGCAAGAATTTAGGTAGGATCAAATAGGGCAAAGATTAACCAAGCCCATGAATAAGACATCAACATAAACCAGAAAACATCGCTTGGGGGATAGACATTGATCATATCATAAATAGTCACCAAAATGGTCCAAAGAAAATTGGAAAACAAATAGGAATAGTAAAAAGGAATTGAGTAGTAAAATGGGTATCGGCATCTAATCAAGCACCCACACTCGAAACTCACTTCAACAACTCAGACGCGAAATAGAAGAAAGGAATTAATTAAATTAGATTCTGTTCTCAATCGGACCGTTTATTGCCAGGCTCTCGTATGGAGAACACACATCCTGACGGTCTGAAGCAGGGGATCGTCCATTACGGGGTCGACTTGAGCTCCTCATGCGGTCAGTAAGGTTGCGAAACTTGAATTGTACATTATCGTTGACACTCCTGCCTCGTTTGTGGGGATCAGCAGATGCTCTCATGTTGCCCTCTAGCTGGTGCAGCGATTGCTGATGTGCGGGCAATGATGCTGCGCGGAAGTTGGGGTTCAGGTTAGGGGGACCAAAAAGCCCGGGACTGTGAGAATCATCGATCGCAATGTTTATCGTACCGACTCCGGAGATGAGGGAGTTTCGCCCTTCGTCATGCGCTGGACCATCGTTTTGCACAGATGCGGCTGGCGGCGGTGGTTGGCGTGATGGAGGCGCCGGTGGAGGGGGTGGTGGTGGTGGAGTAGCAGTTGCATGTAAATGTTGCAGCTCTGGAAGGAGAGGAGGCGGTGGGCCGGAGGGTATACGGGAATGCTCAGCCCGTAGGTTCTCTACTCGGGAATTTTCCAGTGTCATACCCTCGTTTGACGGCTCACGTTTGTGACCTGGAGTTCGGTTTGTCCTGCTACTAGGAAGTTGACGCTGGAATTGAGGATGAGTTGGCATACCATCTTCCGCTGGAATTGGAGCAGACATGGAGCGAGGGATATTGAAAGATGGCCTTCTCTCATAGCTATAGAATGCATCCGGGGGTGGTACTTCAGGTACTTCAGGTGCCTCAGAGTCGTTGTATCCGGTGCTGTACTTAGGATGTCTCATCGCCCTAGGGGTGGCAGGAAGTCCAATTGGCATGGTAAACGGAACACGCTCATTCAGGCTAGATGGGGTAGGTCCTGTGCTTTTCGACATAGCCCTCTGGCTAAAAGAACTATTGGATCTACCATGAGTTTGTGGGCCGGGAGAAGGAGAAGGACGACCAGAGAGAATTTGGTTGAGGCTTGCCTCTCCAGGGAGTGGGATGGGAGGAGCAGAAGGCCGACGAGCTAGAGATTGACGGCGAGCCTCAAGCTCCGCCGCAGCAGACCGTTTCCTGCCGTGTTCATCAAGCTGGTTGTCAATTTGGTTATGACCGGGCAGCTGTGGTTGGGGTTGCTCGTCATTAGAGTTGTATGCCGGGTAGGCTGTATCAGAACGATTGCCAGTTTCTCCACTGGTATCACTATCTTTTTCGGTCCCATTCTTCTGCTCGGATGAAGAGTATCGAGGTGCACTTCTACTACGATCGTGACGTCTGTTTGCACTCCGCTCTCTAGATTTATAACGCTGTTTCCGCTCAGCATTCAACAGTCTGAACCTGCGGTCAGTATCTCCACTGCTTTCGGTGGGAGACATGGGCACAGGGGAAGTTGGTGACCTTATTGAGCGATCGAAATCTCGGCGTCTGCTTGTGCTTCGTCCTGATACTCGGCTTCTAGCTCCAGGACTGTTGCTGCGCAATCTGCTGCTCTTCCTTCCGTTTCGCGACGGCGGCCGAACTCCAACGTAGTCTTTAGAAGAGGACGAGTAGAGAGCAATGTCCTCCGGTGACATGGGAATGGGTGATGATGGGGACCTCTTAGCTGGCTGGATATATCTCTGTTTGCTTCTCCCACGTCCATTAGGGTCCTTCGAGCTTGCTCTCGAGCCAGACTTCTTATGTGGCTTTTGTCTCTGAGCATGATAGCTGGCTCCATCGAGGCTACTGATATACTTGTCGAGACTTTTTGCACTTAATGGTACACTTGTACCTGACCTTGCGCTTCTGGTAGAGGCAGTTGGACTCATCACGCCATCCCCCCTCTCGCCATTTCGGCGAGTAGAAGATGGCTGTTGATAATACATTTCCTCAGATGGCGGGTCCTCTGAGGATTGATCGTCCACAGGAGGCCATTGAATCTGCAGCCCATCAGGTTTCCGGGATTGTGAGCCGTTGCTACTACGCTGATTCTGTCCTAATGCAGTTTCCAGCTTGTTTTCCCGGCCCGAAGAGGAGCTCAGGGTCCTGTCGGGTGGGACTGCTGTCATGGGCGTTTCCTTCTCCTTCATGGACTCATTTAGCGGGGTGTATCTGGCCGGTGTTAAATACTCAAGGGTCTCCGTGGTAGTTGGGTTTAAGTTCGACGCTGGTGGAGGTACAAGCGGCACGTCAATCACTTTTATTTCTTTGTCGGATTCAGAGGATTGGTCAACTGGAAGGCGGCTCCTGGGGGCAGATACAATCGGGGTAGGATCGTTTGGTGACTCTCCAATGGACGGAAGACGTTCCCTTCCAAAGCTTGCAGGATGAGTACGAGAAACTGGAGTGGTTCCTTGGCCTCTGTGACCACCTGGCCGAAGGCTACTATTGTAACCTCCGGGAGAAAACATTTGGTCTCCTAGCCCAGCATCGATTGGAGTAACCCCGGGCATATTGGTAGGGGTTCTATCGGCAGAGGCAAGACCAGGGAACTGGAAGGTAGAGTTATTATTTGAACCAAATGAAGTTATGAGTTTCAGAGACTGGTTCTTCAGGCGAGAAGTTGGGGATAAGTTATTCAAAGGCGGGCCGTTCACCGGGGTCCCTTGATTTTTCTCCGAGGGTGGGTTGGAGCCAGAGGGATGGCTAGTAGGGCCTTTCCAAGATACTGGGTTTGCCGTTTCAGTGCAGGAGAAACAACGCAGTGCTAAGTGCTGCTGTGAGTTGATAGCTGCGTGTTCTCCCCATTTGCGAACAAGGTATGATTGCCTAGACCATGCAGCTGGCGTCAACAAACAACTTAGAAGCACGGCTTCCATAAACTGGTTCCTGGACACATAAAGCTCAACAGCAAGTTCTCCTTCCCCAATACCCATCAAGACCGCTGCGGCTGCGTGGGGATCATTGGAAGCTATAAGCTTTTTCGCAAGTGCCTGGCCGGGCTCCTTTGAGGCTTCTTTCTTGGTCAATAAACTAAGGGCCATAATCATCCAATTGACATACGAAGAGGTTGATGCTTCAACCATAGGTGCCATTATATCAGACTCAGATGGAAGGAGCCACCTTGCTAGGATAGCAGAGTGCTGTGAGCCATAGGTATGTTGTTTAACTAGTAGGTATCGTTAGCTGGTATGATAGGAGGGAAAGCCAGGTAAATTCTTACATTCACTCCGTATCAGGTCTTCAATGTTCCCCTCCCATCCAAATATCACTGTCAGCATTTGCCTTCGTAGTTCATCCGGTCCAAGGTTTGGGTCATCAAATCTGCGAGAAGGGTTTATTGACACGCTATTTAATCGAGCCCGTATGTAGGGGAAGAGATCGGTAACCGGGTCATCCCAGATTCCAGGAATAGAAACAGTGCGCAGTTTGGACAAGGTAGACTCTGTGGAGTTCATTGACATGGCATACCGTGCAGAGTAGCCAGAGTGAAGGGTTTCTGCAATGGATGGCCTAGGAGATCCAAGGGAGAAGGTGGTTGCTGAACCGCTATAATTAGAGCCAGGAGGGCGAGGAGCATACGGTGTGCGGTTCCGGGGTCTAGAGCCATTCGAAATAGGTACACTGTATCCGGATCCCGGACTCTTTGACGCCTCAGCACGAACCAAGTCAAGTTTAGACTCAACGCCAGGCAAAGACCCTTGTGATGGGCGGCTTTTGTGTTTCTGTTCGGATGCAGTGTGTTTTGCCAAAGTCTCGACTGTGAGTGCACTCTCAGCAGCTGGGGGCTGCTCGACAGGTAGATCTGGTTTCTGTGGAATGTGTTGTGCATTTGCAACCATTACGGCGTTTGCTACATCATACTGTTGTATAGTATGGTTCGGGCCCATCGTGAAAAGCGTAGCAGTAGGCCCATAGTTTGCTATGCCTTGAACGCCTTGGATGGTCGGTATGGTTTCATACGAAACATTTTTGGTTCTGACATCCCACGCCAAACTCTCCCTATATTGAGTGTTAGCAGCTTCTAGAGTAATTGGGTATAGTCTCTGGGGATTGTCGCTAACCCATCGTTATGCTGAACAATGCGGCCATTCTTCGACCAAGCTAACCACTTGGGACTTGTGTTATTAGATTCCGACTTCTTCAAGGCTCTTATAACGCGGGGTGATTCTGTGGATGGCTGCTTGGCTACGCTCCAAACAAATAAATCACCATCTATAGTTTGGGATGCCAGCATATCGGTTTTCTGCTTGGTTGAAGATGCATGCCAGGAAAGAGAAATGACAGGTGACGGGCCCCTAGTAGTTGTGAGGGTGTGCAAAATGGTAAACGTTGGAAGAAGGGTAGCAATTAGAATGGAGCCATTAAGATATCTAATCAATTCAAAGTTAGTGAGAAAATAAATGGCTCGGGGTTAGATCTTGCAAATACCCTATGGCAAAGGTGTTACAATCCATTGTTGGAGCCAAAGCAGTGATTGGGTCAAATATCGTGCGGGCAGATATGTGTTCCGAGGTTGACGGCTCAAACAATATGATTTCACCCTTAATGTTTCCTGCAGTCCGCTCATTAGTTCTGGACAGCGAATTACCTCCGGGTCCAAATAAAAAGCACAACTAACCAAACGCAACATGTCCATTCCGAAGCCAAGTTGCAACTCTGATAGGTTCAAATGAGACAAACCGGGTAATTTCTTGACCGGTGAAAAGATCCCATATTATCGCAGTGTGGCCAATGTCATAACTGACTACCAAACGCCCGGCCCCTCTTTCACTAACGTTATCAACGGCTATTATCTGAACATCGTCGCGATGACGGTGAAACCTCCGGTCCACGGCCAAGCTGTCATGATGTAGAGAGATGACGGTCGGGCCTTGTGAGAATAGAAACAATGATGCGGTAGCGGCGCAAGGGCTGAGATCATTGTTTAACTCGATAGGAGGGCTTGAGAGCAAGGCGCCCGAAGCTGAGCGCGAACCCGAAGATGTCGACATCCGTAGCCCATAGTGCTCGGAAGACATCTTCACGGGAGAGGAGTCTGTTGGAGGCGTTAATTAAGAGGACTGCACATAGGGTCAGCCGGCAAAGAAGAACAGGACGAAGAGGAAAGAAAGCGGCGACAGTAGAAGGAGAGGCAAGAATAATGTTTATGATAAGACGGCAGGAGAAAAGAGGAGGGCGCTTGGGAGACCTGACTGACCTTGCGGAGGGATCCGTAGGCGCCTTCAGCGCCTTAACCTTGCATGAACAATAGTAAGAGACTCAGCGGCTAAACTCTTTCACAGCGGTTATATGGAACAGACTGCGAGGCGCTATTATTCGAAGATGAGATGAAACTGGAAGATCGAAAACAAGGTCGCAAAATGAAATAGGCGCCGCGGGGCAGAGAGTAGTTAGGCGCTTGGAGTCCAACGGGAAAGTCAACGTAAAAGAAAGATATGCACGGAGTCGAAGATCTAACAGGCTAAATGCTCAATATAAACGGATGGGGAGAGAGAGAGAGAGAGAGAGAGAGAGAGAGAGAGAGAGAGAGATGTAGAAGAGCACAGAGGAAAAGTCTCTTTAGGAAGAGACTTCTGTCACCAACATCAGTCATCCGAAGCTGGGGAGAAAAGGGATGCGAGGAAGAGAGCCTCTGAAGGGGTTAGTCGATGGAAGAGTGAAACGCTTGCCGGAAAGAGAACATCGATGACCCCCAGAACCTTAAAGAAAATGAGTAAATATAGATGATAGTCCAACCGGGCAATGAGGTCAGGTCTCGCAGCTCCTATTTGTGCTTGGTATCGTGTTGACCTGACCTTAAATGGAGACGGCTGGCACGAATGGGGTGGACGGGGGCTAAGACCTAGTCGCTTCTGGGGGCGAGGAGTTTTCCCTTCGAGCTTGCTGTGCTTCAAGGAGGGTGGCTGGTTAATCAAGGGTAGAGCTCGCTGTGGGCACCAATAAGCGCCGGCATGGGTCTACTTTTCAAGGAACCAATTAGTATGGAAGGGTGCAGGTTGACCACAAAAGAGAGCCTTCTGAGGTTGGAATCCAGAGTTATGAAACCACTTGGGCTTCTCGAAGGGCTGTGGATGAACCTTCCATTCACTAGTAAACGTAGCCTATCCTTTGGTGGAGCGTAACTGTTTGTGTTCCGTTGGCCGTTGACTTTCTCGCTGTTGACAGGCAAATCCTTGTGTTAGAAGCCAGTATATGCAGTAATATAATTATAATAATATGCCAGGCTCTCTGTCAACTTCGAGATAAGGACCGCCGGATGGATAAGAATGCAGGTAACCGTGCGGGAAGAGAGGGAGGAAAAAAAGCAAGTAGAGTCGATCTCCGTCAGTGAGGGCGCCTACTTCATGCAAAGTGCGAAAGCGAAAAAATGTCATTGTTAATTTATAGAAAGACAATACTCCGTAGCATTGTAAAGTCATATGTTGGTGCATCATGCTAGCCGACCTTCGCCTGATCTCGAAAGTGGTTCTCGTTGAACATCGAGGCTGGACAGCGTGTCCCCTTCGACAGTTGTCTGCAGGCATGAGACGCCTCGTCAGGGCTTCAATTCTCGCCAGGTCGTGAGGAGCGTGGGGCCGGAAGTGATGAAAAGTAGCCAAGAGACAGGGATCACAGTTAGTGTCCGTCACTCTCAGGTTCTTCGACAACGGGATTGGTTCGAGGGATTGCAGAGAGTTCTTCATGCTGCAGCCCGCATCACAGCAACAACCCAATCACATCCCGAGCGAAGGTGATGGCCCGGCTCCACACATCATCGCATGCGTTGTGTGAGCGCTCGCTGGTGGTGCTCAAGAGCGACGCTTCTTGCCCCTAAGGCGAACAAGCCATCCAGAGGACCAGCGCGTAACGAGGGAGACGAGCCATCGTTTCTTTCTCGAGATTTAAGCCGACCAAATCCTCCCCGTGCGTGACGTGTAGCTCGTTGGCTAGATAGACTTAACCAGCAGCATCGCCCAAGTGTGTCTTGGATAGCTGATGCCATGCATATGGGGAATTAAGGCTTCGCTCGCTAGCCACTGCGGCCTCGCGGCCTCTGACGAGGATGACCACATCCCAACGTCAAGATGGACGTACGATAGACGTTCGGTGCCTGAATGGCCAAGAGGCCTATTATGGAGGAAGAAATAGTTCCGAGTCGTACGAAAGGCATAGCTTTCTAGTTGTCTACCCATGAAGGCTGCGAACTGATTGGCCAAGCTTTACTGCACACAGAAAGGGAAAAAAAATCCCAACTCTTCATTATCGACGACCAAACACGTCCACTTTCCCCTTCATAAAGGGTCGTAATCACAGCTGATTTCCGACCCAGCAGCTTGAGTTCATTTGGAGGAGGTCCAAGGAGGGTTCAGGGAAGCCAGATCCATGCTTGAAACCGCATATTTCCACCAGCGTGAATAATAATGTCAACCCTGATGTCGCTGCGCCACGGACGTCTGGATACCCGGCTTCTTTTTCCTAGCTATATAGGATATTTTTAGCCCTTAGCCGCGATATCAGGTGTCTTGAAATACCCATTATTTGAATGGACCTCAGGCGGGGTCTCAGATGCTTGTAAACACGACTGGCCTTGCGGTGGAGTTTGAGCCGCAGCGCCGGTCGCATTTCCTATCGACAGGCAGCATCAGGTCCATGGCGAGATGGTATCTGGACGAAAAAAGGGCGATGGTGCTGCTAGAGGCAGTGATGAAACGTACGTTAGCAGGTCAACTGGTTAACTAGTTACTTTATGATGCAGGACCTTCATCCTTGCGGGTATTGCTTCACGCTGCATACTGCTAGCTACTCGGCCCCCAAGCTGCATGACAATGCTCTCGCGGGATGTCTGATTGAGGGCCCATTAGCTGCGATCTCTGTACGCAGCAGTCCCGTGTCCCATCTGCTTGTCGTCTTGTCGTCTTGTTGTCTCCCAGATACCCCTTGTTTTTCGCGCGTTGACAAATGTGGCACAGAAGATTTGCAATGCAGCGCTGTAAAAGAAGACTCAATCCACCAAAGAGTACGTCATCATAACGACTATGAAGTAGTACTCCGGGGAAACAGGCGTCAAATCGTTGATAAGTGATGAAGTCGCGGGGTGATGAGTGGTGAAGATGCGATGATGATGAAGATAGACGTTGAAGTTGAGTTGCTGAGTTTTCCGGTTCTGTGGTTCAGGGTGGGACCCCCCGAAAGGAAGCTCAACCGTCTTCCCGAGCCACAACCGCAGTTTAGACATCGCCCTTTTACCCCCTTTTTTTCTCAGGGGCGTTTGTCTGGGGTCTCCAGGAACTTGGCTCTTTTTGCCTTTGTCTTGACTGTATCAGATATCCTGCAGAGTCAGCTTGCCAGCAGTTTTGTCAACAGAGGGACAATGGCTCGATTCCAGGTGCTCATTTATTAGCAAGGATAGTTACGTGTTGACATCAGTTACAAGCTTTAACTGAGGGTTTCTTCATCCATGGATCTGATATTCAAGATTCAATCTCGTTCATATCATTTTAGTTTTACCTTTTTATGCTGCTCCGGCCAGAGGAAAAGGCGGGGGGTTACAATCGAGAAACCCACCATTCATTCCTTTTTTATTTCTACTCGAAGAATCAATACTTCCAGTCAGCATATATGCATCTGGCTGTAGTCGACTGAATTTACTACCCAGGTTCCTTTTTTTTTTTTTTTTTTTCTCCCTGTTCAATTTTCTGGTGCAAATCAGGTTGTCATCACGGCATATATCATAGATATACGTTGTAAGTATGACCGTGGGATCTGGAAGTCGCTGACAGAGGATTATACACGCTGACGAAGGATAACTAGGATAAGCTGGCTCGATGGAACCATTTGAGCTTTTTAGCTTTTATGCCGTTTCGACCGCGGAATCCATGGCTAACTGGCCCAGAAGAAGAAGGTACAAGTAACAAGCAAAGAAGTGACGGAAAGAAGAGAAAAATAAACAAACAAACAAAAAAGCCGGAAGGAAAGAGCCATGTTCCTCTTTTCTCCTTCCGTTTTCATATCTCATTTTGGCAAAGCAGGAACGATGGAATGAAATATTATTTCATTGGGCCTGCCTGTACCGTGAGAATGCGAAATACCAATACCAATCTATAATATGGATGGTACGAAAAAATAGCCAGTTAAAAAACATGGCTATATGTATAGCCTTGGGAGGCAGCGTGACAAGCATCATTGGCCGGGGCACAACCAATATATCTGCCACATGCTGTACATGTAAGGCTGTGAATCTACTCTTGACCTCCTGCCAGAAGAGCGCCTTTATCTATTTGAAAATATTTCATATTACTCCTTCCACCGACGGGACCTCCATCTGAACACTCGGCTCGGGATACTTACCGCCAATACTCATGGCACACATCTTGAGGACCACAGTATCAACATGATACCGTCATACTTGCAGACGGAAAGATACCGATACCACAGCCAGCCAGTCAGACTGCATCATGCACTCCCAGCCAGACTCTGCCTACCGACAACGGGAACGAAGTACGCAGGGGCCCACGGGTGTCCAAAGAGAAGGAACCGCTGATGCACGGCCATATTCAAATGTCAGCCGCACGTGGCAGGATCCTGAGATCAACTCAATCGAGGACGGACGGCTGATGAAGCCTTGTGAGTTATGTATGGTTATGCAGCATAAAATCTATTTTAATATAGATGATGCTCGGCCAGACCAGACGTGAGACAGACAGGCAGGCAGACAGCATGTGTTTCATACGGAGCGAGCTTTTGGCTGCCCATGTGTAAGATTACACCGGTTCGTTAGTTACAACATGAAATACAGACATACCATTGATGGACGAACAGAACCCCCACCCTGAGGATGAGCGAGACAACTAGTACCAACTGAGCCAACGTTGCATCAGGGGGGGGCTGGGAAGCTGCTTCGTCTCCTACCCTTTCGGTCTGAAGAGGCCACCTAGCAGTATAAGTCATACCAAACAGGTTACATCTCGGCTGTATGGACCCTGAAGAGGATGCGCAACGATCAACGAACTCCTCCAGCAGCTCCCCACACGTGGCAAGGGTATGCAGCAGGGTAAGGGAAGAGAAGGAAGCACGAAGGAACAAAAAAGGAAGACGGGAGAAGGCGAGGAGAAAGAGCGCTGCCAGCCTTATCCGGCCAACCGAGGCCAGACAAGACACGAACTCCCTTCAGACTCCATTCAGACTCCAGTCCAGCCGGTTGAGTCTCCTCCCAAACACAGCTAAGCCCTCGGAAACTCCATGTGAATGCGCGTACCCCGTACTCCGTATATCCGTTGGCGTTGGCATTATTGCTGAGGATAACGAAGGGCTCCGTCCCGCCCTGCTCGGAGCAAGCGAACTGGTGATCCTAGGACGAGGAGCGAGCTTGTAATTAAGGAACTTCCCCCCTAAGGAAGCAAACTACCCAGCTAGCTCCTTCGCGAACGGCTAGGGAGTTGCAGGATGGCAATCTCCCGTCCAAACCGCGCAGAAACGGCGGATAGAAGTTAAATCGCTGCTGGGCGTTTCACATTCTTCTCCAGGACACGAACACGGGGGCAGTCGAAGCAAGAAGCGAAGTCAACGTCTTCTCAATGGGGTAAAAAGGGCGAGGAACGAGAAGTACGAGATTGTTATTTTACTTGACTCTGGCTGACTTGCTGACTTGCTTACGGTGTACTTTGTGTTAATAATAGGAGCAGCTGGCTCATTAAACGGTTGAGTCCATCAGGGTAGCACCTCGTCGTCGTAGCTGATGTCTTGGTCTATCAAGCTCAACTCTCGATGGGACCGTTGTGTGTGGCTCATCGTACTCGGGTCCATCCATCACCGCCAGAACGACGACTCGACTCCGAGTCTGACGCCCTCTGGACGACAACTCCGAACGAGCAGGCCGGACTTATGCATGGGGATATCATAGCGAACCCTGTCATTACTTTTACTTGACTTTACCTGTTGGTGTCGGTGTCTGGCTCCGTCTCAGCCCTGAACGGTGTGCGTTTTGCAAAATTCAGCCCAATACGATCTCTTGCTGTTTTGTTACCTTACGGACCCGGCAGCCCACTGGCTTCATCTCCATCAATCTCCAGTTTCGTCGACGATTACATGTATGTGTCTCCAACTTGGTGGGATGGCTGGCTGGCTGGCGGGTGGGTATGGCATGGGGACCCCCCCCATCGTCGACTCCAGCAGCCCATGCTTGTCATCTCCCACGAGCAAGGAAAGTCAGAGTGTATTTGGAGGAGTGTACAGAGTATGACGGATATCCTGTCACACCCAGCCAGACATCACCAGCCTCATCTCATGCCGCTGCTGCGCTTCCCCGGCCGGAGTAAGACAGGAAACCGCATACTCGATATACTCCGTGCATACATACACATGAACGCGAACTACATCGACTCCGGTTCCAGCATCGAGTCGCAGGCCGACCAAGAATTACATCACGGTTGTCAATCTATGAGCGACGCATGCCGCCCGCCCGCCCGCCGCCGCCGCCGCCGCCGTCCGACAACCCTGCTAGTTCGTGACTGGTTCATCGACTCGATTTGGAGACTTACTTTGGCTAGTTTTCCTGGTTCTCTCACCGATCTCATGCGAGTTTCACCGATGTTTGGAGACGTCAAGAAAAGGACAAGACTTTCTGCTTCACCGATCAGAGAGCCATGCACCCTTACGATCTTGTCATTAATACTATGAACCTTGGTGTTACTCATAATAGGGATCGGAAAGTGTATATGTAAGGGAGAAAGTATGTACGGAAGATGTACGGAGGACTTTCCTTCCCCCATCTCACCGCTGTCCGGAAGATCCGATCCATGGTACAACCCTGGCCATGCGCTCTCGCTTCAAGGCTGACACAACAATAACAGATGCATGGAGAATAGGAAAAAGGAGCTAGAAGAGGAAGCTGACTTGGTGTTTTGTATGACTTATGACTTGTTTTGAATTACTAATAACTAAAAGGGAGCTAAACACTAGATTTGCTTGCTAACTATGACTGATGATGATGATGATGGTATCGCTCAACGCTCAAGGGTATATATCGCTATGACAAAGGGAATCCAACAAAGGAAACAATAAAAACCAAATACACACACACACACACATTAAAAAGGGCTCGAAATGGCTAATAATCGAATAATCGAATAATCAAATAATGTCAAATAACAAAAAAAGGCCGGGTATCTCGTAATGAAGAAGAAGTAATGAAGAAGTAATGAAGAAGAAAAACAGGCTTTGGGTATCAAAAAAAGGGCGCCAAAAGGGGATAAACAAGGCTGCGCGCGGAAAGAAGGAAGAAAAGAAAGAGGAAGGAGGCGGTGAGGGGGTGACTAAGCAAGGCAACACCGTGACTTGGACCACGTGCAGGCAGCAGCCGACGAGAGAGGCTGATGACATAAGCAGGTAACCCCAAAAAGTCAGCCTCGGGATCGGATCGGGACTTGTGGCTATTTTTATCGCGCGGCTGACGGGAAGCGACGAAAGAAGAAGCGGGCGATGCTGGAGATGGATGACGGAGGGCTGCTGCGGGATCCGATGACGATGAACGATGACTCGAAGCCGCTCTGGAGGAAGTTTGTTGGCCTCTTTTTTTTTTTGGCGGGCGAAGGTGACGGTGACGGTGACAGCAGCCCTGGGGTGGTCATGATCGGGCCTCGTCGGGTGAAGGTGAAGCGGTGAAACCTCCCTGCCGGCCAATCACCAGGATGTGCGCTTCCATACCATGCCCAACAGTCAAAGGTAAAAAAAGTGTAAGGCAAAAGAAACGAAAACCACCGAACGCGCCTAACTCGCTGAGCCTTGGGCATCCACCATCCCCCTCCGAAGCCTGGGGAGAGTGACTCATCTGGAAGTCTGTTTCTGTTCATTTTTGGCTTTGGGTGGACGGTGACGGTGACAGTGATGTTGCTGGTGATGAGAGCTGCTGCTGTTGTGCATGTGCTTTCGTGAACTCGTTGGTATCATATGAGCTGACAAAGGAGAGGGTTGGTAATAATAACAGTGATAGGCGGATCTATTGCTTGGAAGAAGCCGAGGTTGAGGAAGAGCTGCTTCCGCCGCTGCTAGCGGCAACCGCGGCAGATCCACGGTGAGCCCGTCGCTTCTTGCTGCTCGATCCCGATGCGCGCTTCTTGCGCTGTCTGCTAGCCTGCGCATGCTCCACGGCTGCCAACTGAGCGGCGCGGAGAGCCTGGAGAGCGCGAGCCTGAGCCTGGGCCTGGACGTACTGTCTCATGCGCCAGTCCTCGGTTTCGTTCATGTGTCGGATCTGCTCCTCGGTGGTCAGCTCGGGGTTTCCGATGATGGCGTTTTCGTTGTCGTCGAAGCTGTCGCTTCCGAAGGGGGTCTCCATGGCTGCCAGCATCGGGTTGGACGAGGAGGAAGTTGACGAGATCGGGAACAGGTCCTCGTCAGAGAGATAGGCCGAGGCAGAGCCGTGGCTGCCTTCCTCGGAGCCAGAGTAGAGAGACGATCGGTTGGGCCACGAGGGAAAGGCACAGGAGGTGTTGCTTCCCGAGATGGTCGAGAAGGATGTCTTGCGAGGGTAGATGTCGAGCAGCCCGTCGCATGGCGATGGTGGTGGAGGAGCTGGCTGTGGGAAAGACGAAGGTGGTGAGACTGGAGAGGATGCAGCACTGCTGCCAAAGCCGTAGCCTCGCCACATCTTGGTCTGGTAGCTCCGTGAGTCGAGGTTCTGTTGCTTGTTGCTGTTGCTGTTGCTGATACTGCTGGTATACGATGCTGCTGATAGCAGGGTCGACAGTGACGATGAGAGTGATGGTGGTTGTATAGCCGTGCAAGCCATAAAGAAGGAACTCTCCGTCTTGTTGTTATATTATTATATTAGTTTTGATATATATAGATATAAGATGCTGTGAGTGTGTGTGTGTGTATCTTCAGATCCGTGATCAGTTGTGGAGGAGGACGAGAGGGAAGAGCAGCAGTCGTATATATATCAAAAAAAGGATGAAGCCGAGCATCTTGCTTATATTTATTCGATATGATAGCTCGTGCAAGGTCAAGGTATACTCCAGGGCGAAGGGCCAAAAGGGCAAAAAAAGCAAAGAACTTAGCCATCTTGCAAAAAGAAAAGCAAGGAGAACAGGGAAAAAGCAACGAAAAGGGAGAATGAGAGACAAGGGAGGAAAAAAGAATGTTATATCATATGCAAAAAGAAAGTGAAAGCCGAAAAATAAAACATGGTACGTACCAAACACAAACTGCAAAAATGAAATATGAAATTATTCTTATTCTTATTATGATGAATAACTGTGGGCGGTGGAGCGGATTTGCACACACCGGTGCCCCGGTCCAAAAGCAAATAAAATATAAGGAAACCAGTCGTTAGCGTAGGGTGAGGCGTATGAAGGCCACTTTCTCATACAAGAGGAGTGAGTGGCCTCGCACACGCACACACACACTCTCAGCCATGCTCAAGGGTGAAAGGGAGTATACGTACGGGAGTGGGCAGCGTAGCAGGAGACGAGCCCAGGAGACAAGAAGAGGCACAGTAGCAGAGGGGCATGGAAAGGGGAGCAAGGCGATGCCTAACCTCCGTCTCCGGCCGTTCTTGTCTCTCTCGTCGTGGCCGCCTTGCTCGCCAGCAGGCAGCAGGCCAGACAATAACGCCGCAGGAGTTACGGAGTACCCCAGGTAGTGTGAGAGATCCCATGGAACGGTCCGCTGAGCCCGGGGGAAGAGCAGAGCTGCCAAGTGTAATGTCTCTTACACAGGCTGTATTGTGTATTGAAAAATACGCCTGAGCCTGGCTTCTTTTTTTTTTTTTTTTTTTCATATTCATCATGTTGCTGCTGCTGCTGCTGCTGCCTGGCGACTCCTTATGCTTTACACTCTTGTTGCCAACCAGAGAGAGAGGTCCAAGGCTGTCTCGAGCGAGGAAGGGGGCGGAAACCGTTTGAGCCAAAGACGTGAAGAGTTCAAACCACCCTCTTTTCTTCAACTCGACACAAGAAGAGTGACTCCGCGTATACTTCCGGCGTGATGGTGTGGTTGATTCCAAGTTCCCATGCCTTAACTGGCGGTCTGGTCAGCCCCTTCGACTAATCATCGCGGCAGGAAGACATCCTGGCGCAACGGGCGGTGACTAACTGCATCATCTTCACGGGCTTGGTTGTTGGGTGGTCGTCGCTGCTGGATGACGATGATGAAGACAACCACCACCACCACCACCACCACCCCCTTCGTGGCCTCACCGTAAGAAGGGACGGATGAGGATGGATGGATGCCTTGCCTGGTCTCGCTCGTTTGTTGTTTGTTGTATCGTGGGCTGGACAGGCGGTCTCGTCACAGCACGGCAATGACTCTCCCCTGGACGAAGGATGACCAACAGCAACACTTCCTTATTTCCTTGTAACCTCTAAAGCTCTCCCTTGTTTTTTTTTTGCTCCCCCGGAGATTATGGACGCGGACGGGAGGGATGGCGGCAGGCAGGCAGAGTCGTAGTGTGAGACCTCCCCAACTGACTGCCGCCGTTACACACAAGTAAACAAGATATCGGGAGGCGGCGCCTGTTTCCCTTTTCTTTCTTTTTTTGTTGGAATCGATGCTGTTGCTGTCCTGCTTTTTCATTCCTTTTTTCCCTTGCTTCGTCCTCTTCTCCTCATGGGGGTTGATCATATTACCGTGCGTGTATGATCTCTTTTGAGTGTGCGCTCTGCCCTGGAAGACACCTTGTGGAAACCAGGCCGGCAGACAGGAAGTTTTGACGTACCCCGGAGAGATCCTGTTTTTCGGGATCAACTACTCTAGATCTCGCCGATGCACCGAGACGGACAGTCCTGTTTTTCGGACTCTCCAGATAGCACTTTTTTTTTATTAAATTAACAAGTGCGATTTCGAACTCGGCCTGCAGTTGCTGCGCTGTGCCCTGGCCGGAAGCAATATAGCTACCAACAACATTTTCTGACACTGCATCTTCTGCTTCTGCTTCGTCTTGCTCCCCTTTTTTTGGGCGCGGGTAGTCGCTCCGGGCTTGGGCAGCCAGCCAGCCAGCCAGCAGCAGCAGCAGAAGCAGCAGCGGTCGGCGCAGGTAAATTAACCAAGAGTATATGAAAAAAAAACTCCCCGGTTCCGGACCTGTGCCTGCACGATGTTCAAAGGTCCTTCACACCGATATATTACTCCGTACGTAAGTATATGTCTGTTGAGGCGACACGACGGCTCGTATAGGGACGGACTGGACCCCCTCCCTCCCTTGTGTTTTGTTGTCCCTGGGCTTGTCGCGCCACGGCAGAAGTGACGGCCACCTGCTCCGGCCGGGACTGCTGGTCGAGTTCAGGTCGAGTCGACGCCGTTGAGTGACGCAAGGGCCGGTAACGGGCAGCATCAGGGTCACAGGCAGCCATGTAAGTACGCCAGCCGCAAGATGTCCTCAGTACGTACTCCGTAGGCCATCTCTACACAGTTCTCCAGTCCAGCCCTCCGTGCTTAAGGCCCCATCGCTCATCTCCATCGTTCTCAGCTTTCAGTCTCTTCGACTGGCTGGCTCCGTTAAAAAAAAAAGCCGTTTGGCGGAGTGCAGGAGGGCCACTGCAGGGGGGCGGGGGGGAAAGGGGGGCCGCCGGGGAAGAGAAACCCATCCGGAGGATAAAAATAAAATAATAATATCCATCTATCCCAGTCAGCCAGCCGCGATTCGCCGGCTTACCCATAATAAATCGCAATAACAAGCGCTCTGATTGACTGGATTGCGATGAGCCTTCTTTATTTTTGCATTTTAATTTCCCTTTATTCCGCAGCGCTGGGACTTCAGTTCTTTCTCCCTCTCGCTTCGCGTTTGTGCTCTGCTTTGAGCTTCCTCTTTGTATGCGCTGCTTTCTATTAATGATCGATATGCTGTCCCGTCTGTGTCGCTTGTAGGGGATGAATGTGCCGGGCCGTCGGGACAGCTGCCATTATTGTCTTTGTCCAGAGTCCAGCCGGGAGAGGCCTCAGACATCCCCGGATACGCAGAGTAGATAGACGGTCAGGACCAGGCTTCTCTCGCACACCCACACACACACACTCTCTCTCTCTTTCTTTCTCTCGCTTTCTCTCGCTGGATCCGTGGTAGAGAGCCGGCGAGGCAGAAGCAAAAGAAAGGCCCGTGGGAGAGTCAACCTGACCGCTCACCAGCGTCTCATCACGCCGACCATCCCAACTGCCGCCGCATGCGATCTATCCCGTAGACGCCTGCCGGTCACTCTTTGTGTGCGTGTGCCTCTGCATCGTACACAGACACGACCCTGGTCCGGGGAACGTGAGGGAGCGACTTGTCGGAATCGGACCCGCGATAGCTTGTTAGGTAGGTTCCGTTTCCTTTTTGTTTTTTGTTAGCTGTCGCTTTTCTTTTCTCGCCGTGTCATTTTTGTGCCGCAGGAATAATAAAATATAATAAAATACACACATAAAAGAACGACTTGAAAAAGAAATACAGCAGGAATAGGGGGCGAACTTCCCTCCTCTGCTGGCTGCGAAAGGCTTGACTCGTGGAGTCGAGAGAGATGGCTACTTAGCCCGATGGAGTTTTTTTTTACTTCTTCTGCATTACTCTCGAATAAGCGTACACAAGCCGTCCTGTTGTGGATGATTGGTCTGGCGGTTTGATCCCTTCTGCTGGGTCTGAATTCTCCAGCGCTACGGAGCCTTTATGTTGCGTTGTACATCCTTATAGGGTAGCTTGGACGTCCACTGGAGAGACGCCGTTGACAGACTAAGCCGATGATCTCTGGAGTTGTGGGAGTCGAGACCGTTAAGACGACGAATCTTGGGGAAGGGGAAAGTCGAGGAGATTAAACGGCGACTGACCAGGCCGATCGAGGCTCCTGTCCGGTTCCCTCCTCTCGGTGCTCATTGATTCAACATGGCTTGCCATCGAAAGTGTATAGTGTATCCGCTCGTTGTAACCCCCTTTGGGCTGACTACTGGCAAAAGGGGGGTCAGCCTTCTCAGCCCAACGCTACAGAGCAACCACACCACATCGCCATCCTGAATTGTGTATTTGCAGGTCGATGTTTCAACTCACGAATCGACGAAGCATCACCAGGAGAGAGATGAACCACTGGCTCTCTGCCCTTGCATACACGTGTGGGTGCTGCAGATGCATCGAAAATCCGCCTTACTAGTCTTCCTTTCCTGAGTCGCTCCATTCATATTCAGCCATACCCATCACAAATAAAAGACGAGGGCGAACCAGAGAACCAGGACAGTCACAGGTGAACCAAGTGAGCCAACCATCGTCGAGGTGAGTCGTCGTTTACCCTTAACTAGTTGGGAACGACTGATCGAAACAGACCAGTCAGGGAGGCTGTCATGTCCCGCTAGCGTCATGTCTCCTCCTCTTAAATTCCGTAAACGCTGCAGCGATGGTCTCGAGCCGCCCTTCCACCGTTATAATATTAGCCAAGCAGCAAGTCTCCCGCGAGACAGGAATCACTTCCTAGCCAATCCTTCATGAGGGGCTGGCCACGAGTGGATATGCTGTTCGTGTGCGCACACTTGGATGGAGAGGAAATGAAGGATCATCAAGGGCCCAAGGTCCAAAGTGGCGGGCAACCCTCTGCGATGGCTTCGATCGAGACAGGCACAGAGGAGGAGACACTCTACATCCATACTTCGTAGGCACCTGCAGCTTGCAGACAGTGCGAACGAATCATTTGGCTGATGACCAGTTTGCCTCCCAAATATTCCACATATTATTAGCTGGGATTTCGACGAGAACGCTTCGTATGCCATATAATAATAGGACTTCATATTTTGCATACCTTTTATGCTTCCTCACATTCAGCTCCTCTCCCATCCTCGCCTTTGTTGCTAGCTTTTCCCCTGCTGGCTGTCGTATCGAGAAACGTCTTCCCCTGCCAGGGCGGAATGGAGAAGGCCACACATGGTTCAAGAGACGTCCCAAAACCCTGGACCCCCACCGGCAGGGGCTTGGGCTTGGGAACAAGTCCACCACTCGGGGAGCGTGAAGGGAGCAAGCTGGGAGGACAAACGACCCATCATATGTACGATGGCACATTAGTGTGCACTAACTGGGGAACTAATGCCAAGTTAGTGTATTTAAAATATGCAGCATTAAAATAATCAATCTGCCCATGCCAGCCCAGCGGGAGTTCTGGATCATTCAGATCTCCCCCTTCTCGCACTCTGCACGCTCAAGAGGCGGGCAGGCTTGGGGCGGAAGGACGGACCGCCAGCCTCCCTCCCTTCCGCGTCTCCACAGTGAGACTCCAATCGCGGCCAAATCAAGGAAAAAGGCAATTTCGAATGAAACCAATGATCTTCAATAGTAAGCTGCTAAAAATGAAGGAGGGGGCGGCGAAAAGAGAGCGAGGTCGAATAGCCAGTCCGTTCATTCGCCCTTTTGTGAATATGTGAATGTGATTGTCCGACCTGTGGTGGAAAAGGGTTAAACTCTCCCGACGTGACGGGACAAAGCCAGATCCCGAGTCCATGGGACCGAGTGCCTTTGTACCTGGACCGACTAGTTGGTGTCCTCCCATGTATGTCGAGAACTATCGCTAGAAAACCTGATAGTTCGACAGGGACTGTCCCGTACACACACAAACACACTCGTACGTACACACAAAAATGCACGGATAATGTGCTATGTCGAGGTGGCGATATCTTGGGACAGATCGAATCAGATCAGGCTCGATCGAAATGCGTATTCACCATCAGTCCATCGCACAGTCTACAGGAGTCGGAAGCTGGCCTGACTGACGGTCCCTGTACTCCGTACGGAGTCGTGGTCATTTCATTTTCATCATTATCCCGTCTTTTCGATGTTTATGCGTGTATTCTGAAGTGCAAAGCAGCATCGTAACGTAACATCTAGGTGCCTCCACTCCTGGCATTTACCTCTTACTTTCTTCACATTTGCCCTCTTCTGTTCCAGTTGTGAAATGACACGCGGTCAGACCTCGCACCCTCCCCTCCTTCTCCTCCTCGTCCATGAGGGGGGAGGTTTGATAGACGGGAAGGCAAAAGGGAGGCGTCTGGGGAGGCATCTGGAGTTCGTGGGGAGCTGACGGTGGCGGGCGCCAGTCGCCTCGCCTCATGAGGATGCAGACGCAGGTCCAAGGGTGTGGCTTTTCTTGCCCTTCATCTTTGGCTGGCTTCTGTCCTGATTCCCGCAGATCCCGTCTCCTTACATTTCCAGTGTTATGTGAGCACACTAACGTCCTGTCTGTGTGGGGGCAGAGCCGATTCATAACTCAGAAGAGACAGCATACCCCGGAATCCCCAGACTCTGGAGCCCACTGGTGGTGAGTCTCCAAACGTGCAGCCCAAGAGGGCATTTCCAGCCCTGTATTTCATTTCAGCGAGTCAGGCATATCCCAGAGGAGGTGTTTGCTATCCAGACTGTGGTCCGTACGTGGCACGGAAGAAGCCAGCGATCTGAGATCTCTTTTTCTTCGCTTCTTCTGCGTTCTTCGTTTGCTCTTTGCTTTTGTTTGCGTTTCTTCAGTTCAGGGGAAGTTGAGTTGGACGTTCCTTCCACCAATCAGGAGTCGTACTTATCCAGCCAATCATAATAGATATATCACGTGTTAGGTTGATTATGTAAGTCAGACTGTCCAGAGGGGACGGGAGGCCGGCAGCGACGGCGAGGATGAAGACTCGCTAGTAGTATGGAGAATGGGATAGCGACAATGCTACAGCCAAATGGACGGAGTACAAGGCTCATACTCGTTTTTCCTTGCAGACATTATATTTGCAATAAACATACTCCATAGCTCTGGTTTGGATGTCAACTGCCTCATATCAAGGATGCGTGTCTGCCTGCTCCAGCAGACACATCATATCGATACCCCCCGCGTTGAAGAATATATCATCGCACAGCATGGACTCCAGATGGGTCCGATGGTGAGATGAGATGGATACATGGGGCTCGGGCGGGCCGAGACAGGTTCGATGTCAATATCAGGGTCCAGAGCTTGCTGCTTAAACCTCACAGGCGGATTGGCTGCATGAACAAGATATTGTTCATCACATACTTCGTTACTCCATACTGAACAGTCCATTTGCGATTCATGATCGTATCTCGCCTTGTTCTGCAGGGACCTGTCATATAATTCATGCAAATAGCCATTGCCCTTATTGCTGTCTAGCACACCGCTCCCTTTCGACTCTGCCTGCCGTAGGGCTAGTTGCATAGATCATCAGGCTCAAACTTGATCCTTCCATCACCGCTCATTGACTCCGTTCGGCCTACGGAGTATTTCCCACGTACTTCGCAGCTCCGATTTCCGGCCAGAGGAGAGGCATGGCAAGACGGGCGGAAGGCAAGTCAATAGTTCAGCCCTTTCGTGTCGGTGAATTATTCGAACCTCAACTCTTTTTCTGCTTGAAAATCTCACCGCTACTATCACCAGCCACCTGGCAGCCATGATGGGAGATCCTCTCCTCAACACCCGAAACCGTCTAGTTTACTGAGTTCCGTCGCTAGTTCGCGGGAAACTATTGAAAAAAGATCATTCCAGAAGCCGAGATCAAGTCGTCTCGTGTGCTATAAGGCTACCCGTTGTCTAGTGGTAATGGCTCGAGATAGTGTACTAAGCGGTGACCAGGTGCGTGCCTCTCCCACGTTTGAAAATCCTTCCCCATGAATATTCACAGTCTAGAGAGATTGAATAGACTGTGGCTGGACTTGATTCCAGGCTCCCAACGGCCCCGCCTAGACCAGCATGCATTTACCCTTCATATGCTCTCCTTGCGGAAGGACACGTATATACGCACACCCATCCCATGAAGCTATGTTGGAAAAGCAGGAAATTCCCTTTACCTTGTCGCATTTCAAGCCATATCCAAGCCACACATACATCACAAACCCGGAATCTATACGGAGTACGAGGTACAAACAATGCAAGATATTCCCCGAGTACACGGTCGCTTTCACATTCAAGTTCCATGGCTCGAACCCAGTCAATCGATCTAGGATCTTGGTATGGAGTATGAGGGTGAAAAACGCATAGATCACATTGGCAGATAGACTTTCTATCTTTCTCGCTCGTTTTCTTGTTTTCATAAACTAAATCTCGATCTACAGGCAAAACCTAACCAAGGAAACAAAACAAACACGGTTGCGATAGACCACATCGCCCGCAAGAGAGAAAGGCAAGAGGGAGTGGCACACATCCATATTTTAGAGCCCACCCTCGTCTCTGGTAACTTCTCCCCCAGACAGACAAAGCTTTCATTCAACGGCGACTCTATATATATACTATATCACTCACGGTGATACATCAAGCCCACATCACCTCCGCCCTCCCGCATACCGAATCTCAATTGTTCAGATCACATCGCAAATAGGCCCGAGCCGATTTTCTGATTGGCTGAGCCGCATCTTCGAAATGGGAAAAAGCCTGTTTCGCTTGTTATGTGCGTTCCTTGGATCATGTAACTGCAAATAGGCAGTGCAGTGTATGGCGCGCAGTGACAGCTTCATCAAAGGGATGCATCTTTTCTTTGGCCCTCGAGCCACAGGTACCCTGCAGATCAACCGATGCCCGGTGAATCACAAGTGGCGCAAGTTTTGACCAGAGTCATGAGGGGTGATTTTTGCATCTGAGGCTGCCAAGGGTAAATCAGTTATAGTGCAACATTGTTTCGATCGATCGATCAACTTTCTTTGTTCAGCTGGCCTTGTTCTGAACGCAAACAAACATATAACTAATAAACAATAAAGGCCAGGGGCGGGAGAGGTGACCCGACCCGGCCGCCTGGCTACTTTCACACCCAAGGTCTGGTTACTTGTTTTGTTGGTAGACAAAGACATGAAAGGAGGGCGGCTAGATGCCTGAAGATGTTGATATCCATACTCTGTAAAGGGAAACTGGTTTGATAGAGGTTCTGAGGTTGAGTTTTGAGGGATATATCCAACAAAAATACCCGACTGGCGAGGGAAAATAGGGGTATACTCATCCACAACCAATAGCTCTTCGTGAACAAGACTCCAGTCGGACTGGGGAGGCCGGTAAACAACGAATCATTTGTCGAGCTCATCCAAACTTCCGAAGAAGCTCGCTCCAGACCAGGGTCAGGGTTTGGACTTGAGGATGAATAAGTGCTGCAGGCACTGGATAGATAGCCATTTCTCAAATTGCCCGAGGCATTATGGCCCCCATATCCTTCATATCGCCTACTTGCACTCTAGCTTGATCAAGCGGTATTTAATATTGCAGGAGCACAAGTAATTATTGTAAAATACTATCGAGAACCTCATCGTTGATGCGAGGGACATATGAACAATATACGCTGATAATGATTGGATTCACTCTTTATATCCCCCTAGCCATGGTTATCCCAGGGAGCTTTTGCAGACCATTTTTCCACGAACCGAAACTATCAGAATTATTACGCTTTGAATTCTCGAGGTTACGCTGGCTCAAGATGGGTTCGAGTTATAGACAACATAAAAGGTAGTTATAGCGCAAACGGACGTGGAAGTGTTTTAATAATTCATATGCATTGGACTCACAGTAGTAGATAATTGTATGCTCTTCAATGCCTTTCCTACGGTCATCCCCCCAAAAACGTACCACTTCACCAGTTGAACATTCCTCTACAGACTGCGACATATTCAGTGCTCGTACTTTTACTATACGTATGATTATTAATGAAAGGTTCAGTGCTCAGTAGATGGGTTCAATCTTGAATTGTCTGCGAGACACGAATATTTACTTTGGACCACATGAACTACCAACCCCCCATTCCCAGAATATGACAAACGCCCAGCAGACAAGTAGGATGATGATTAAGCTCAAATGAAAAAGGCATCAGGGCAGGGTACAAACAAAGGAAAGAAAGAGGCACGAACAAGTGAGGTGAGCGCCGGAACTCATTCGAGATAGAAGCGTAACTTGTTGGGGGATGGCTCATATTTTTTTGTTTCTTTCTTTTTGAATAAAAGACACTTTGAAGCCTGACTTCGGACAAGAAGAAAGAGGTATTAAAAACATAGCACATTGGAAGAGAAAAGAGAAGACAGTCTTGCGAAGGAGTCAATTACGTCCGGGATCTTCGAAGTAGCCAGCGAGCCCTTGGACAAATGTTGAAAGCGAAATAATTTACTGCAACACAACGTTAGCGTTGGGATAGTACTTAAAAGTCCTGGAATAAATCGTCGACTTACGGAGATCTCATCAACCATTCCGAGGTCTTCGCCGTTACCAGCGGGCTGGGGAGCAGCACCGTTGGCTGGAGGAGCGGGAGCGTTAGTGCTGGCAGGAGCTTCGGCGAAGTAGTTTACCATTTCGGCATCAAGCTCTTCAAGAGTCTTAGACTTTGGGCGACCGGCGTTGCGGCCCCGTTGGGTTCGACCCCGGGCATCTCTCTTTCGTCCAGCTTTCGCGGCAGAAGCGGGCTTGGGCTGAGACTTTGGTTGACTACTATTTGTTAGTGAATAAAAGAGCTAGAAAACCACTGCAGATAGACAGTGAGAGAAAACTTACGCAACACGCTCGGTCAGTGGCTTGGGTGTAGGAACCGGAGGCGCACGGGATGCATCGACAACAACCTCAATCTATATCGAGGCCATGTTAGTTTCAGTAGAGTCATAGAGAACTGATAGATTATTTGAATATACTTACTTTAATGGGGCGTTTGTCGATCAGGAGTCCATTCAGCTCCTTAGCAGCTTTGATAGCAGTTTCAGGGCGGCTGAATATGATAGAAGCGATACCACGGCTGGTGCCGTTCTGATTGTAGGTCAGCATGACCTTCTTGACAGGTCCCGCTGACTTGTGGAAGTATTCCTATCGGTAACATGACTCATCAGTATGTTCGTAGTTTCAAAGTACGTTTTGTTAAAAGAAGCCGAAGCATTGAATATGAGCAATCGGGATCATCGGCTTTCGAGCGAAATGTATAAGAATGTTCCAGACACGAAACACACCAGCGAGCACAGCATAACAGTCAGGTTAGTAGTTAGCACGAACGGATCGAATGGAGCCAGGGTCGCCTTTAACCTGCATTTCGGTTGAGGTAGCAACATCAGTCTGGCGTAGAAAAGGGATCGTGTTTGGGGTATCCAGAGATTCCAGTAGACAGCAAAAATATAAACACCTCCACACGAGATGATCCTGGAGCCAGTAAAAGATGGCGTTGGAGATTATTGGGTTGTACAGTAGCTGGTTGAAAAGAGAGCACCACAGGCAGCGATAACATCGCGATTGTGAATATCGCGCATCAACTAGACCGGAAAGCCTGATTCTCACAAAGACGTTGCTGGCGGAAGTTGATTGCAAAATAGATAACTCGATCGACATGCCGCAGATACCGAGTACTATTGAGCTGATGACGGGTGGATCATTATGCTATGCTGTTCAACCGCTGCTGCGCTCGCTGATTTTCCTCACTTCCAATGAAAGAGCCAAAAGGCTAGCATATTTTGAATAATGCGAGGACGCGTTGGCCTGACCGCTCAAGTGCACCCCACAAGGCATATACCGGGTCTTTTTATCTTTATTTTCAAGGCCGTGACAGGATACAACCTTCCATAAGTCCCTGCATCATGCCTCAACATAGGCGAGCGAAAGACAGGAAGGGATCGACCGTCTGATAGCAAGAGAGCTCAAGGAGCCACAGTTCACGCGCGCTATTAACAGGCCATCACCACGGAGTATAGCCGCACTGAGATCAAGTCCGCCTTTGGTTTTTCGCGTGGGAAGAAAAAAAATAGGAAAGCCGACTCTTCCGATCGTCACGTTCGAAGCAAAATGGCTGAAACGGAGACGGCGAACGAAACTCCGAAGAGCGTCTCTATCAACATACCTTGATATTTGCTTCATTAACATCGGAGGGCTAGACAAACGCGCAGTTAGCAGCTGTAAGTTTCTTTCACTCAAATGAGGAGGAAGGCCGGGAGGAAGAATTAATGACTTACCAAGCCGCTCACGATGATTTTTCCGTCTCCAGATCCTGCAGCAGGAGCAGTAGGTGTGGCTTTGGAGGTTGGCTTGGGTTGCCTAGTGGACTTTCTGACTCCTCCGACGGGAGCGGCCTTTGCAGCCTTTGCGGCAGGGCGACGCTGGCTGTTGCGACGCGCCTGACGGCGAGAGTTGGCAATCTCATCAAGAGCCTTGTCGAGCTTTCCAGACATGATGACTTGGGTTTGAACGGGGGTTTTTTAGACTTGGAATATAGCAATATCAGACTGGACGCAGCGAGTCGAGTGGGCTTATCGACGCGCGTTGGGCAGTTGCTGGTGTCGCAGACTGAGAGTGTGCTGGGGTGGCAGCAGAGAAGATATAGCTTGGTCGCTAAAAGGACAGTCGAGAGCACAAGTCCTTGTCGTGGTGAATGTGAGGATAGTGAATATGCAGCTGGTTCTCCTGGGTTGGGTGGTTGAGTGAAGTTGAGATCGAGAGAGGTTGAAGGTTGGAAGTCTCAGGCAGAAGAAGAAGAAGAGCGAAAAGACGCCAGGAAGAGAAAAGAAGGCTGAGCGAGCAGGACAGGCCTGGCGCTAAGCCGCTTTGAGCTAAAGACATTACCTAGAGCCCGTGTCCTGTATTATGTAAGCATAGCGGAAAATAGAATATCCATGACCGTTGTTTTTATTACATAATAAGGTTTCAGTTGCGGGAGTTAAAGTCGCTAAACCGGAAAGGGAAACCTGCGACGTCCGGCCATCTTGAACAACCTACCTAACCCTGATATTTCGAGGACAGCCTTGATGCCTCGAGGAGAACACATTATATTACGAAATATATGTGATCATTTAAGCGTTTTGAACCAAAAAGAGATTGTCTAACAATGACGCCTCTAGTCTATTTTTATAATCGTGGGACACCTCTAATAGCGCTTAGTGATTGGCAGTAAGCTACATGCAAGGTAGCCTGCGCGTGCAGACATGTCGGCGCTTAGCAGTTGGATGCCTTGCCCTCCAACAGGGCCGCCATAAATACCTCTTCTTAAAAGGTTCGAATTTTTAATATCACATCATCGAACTATATATTTATTGTTTTTGAACACATCCACATGAAATTCGGTTGCAAACCATCTTAATATGGAGGTTGCCAGCCTTGTTCTGGGCGTTGCAGGCCTGTTCAGCGTCTGCATGGATGTCCTCGATCGAGTGTCAAATTATAGAGAATTCTCGACTCAGTCACGGCAAACTGTTGTGCTCTTTGAAGCCAACAAGGTCAGACTAAAAGAATGGGCGGCATACGCTGGAATTGAGAACGGTGTCTTGAAGGACAGCCATCATGTTCGTCTTGATGAACCAGATATATTGTCGGCCATTAAGCTAGTCCTTGAAGAAATTAGCACACTTTTTGACTCGATAGAGCGTTCACAATCTCGGTTAAGGATACCTCAAGTTGTGGTATCTCCTGCTGGAAGCGGAGGAGGGGCCAGCAAAAATGGTTCAAAACCTTCCATTAGAGGTGGAATTAGCTGGTCCTCAAGGGGAAAGGAAAGTTTCACCTCACAGGTTACAATATTTGGGGGGTTTGTTGATACGCTGCATGATCTACTTCCCAAAGAGAAAGACGGGTACGTGGCTCTCGTTATTGCTATTCTGTGGATGTTGAAAAGGAAAGCTAATTGTATGGTAGATCAGATTCCCTTGTCAAGGATTTCAAGGCCTTGCTCATAGAAACACGAAAGAACACTCTTATCCAAACGCAGAAGAGAGTTGATGAGTGGCTAGATGCCCCTGAGACGGAGCAGCAATATGAAACTCATTTATCAGCTTGTCTAGATGGTACTTGTAACTGGATTACTGCTGACCTTGCTTACAAGACTTGGGAATCAGATTATTTTCCTGGGGAAACCGCCAAATTTCTCTGGATATGTGGTCCAGCGGGTTCTGGAAAATCTGTCCTATGTGCAAAAATCATCCAGCGGTTTACCGAGAAGTCAAGCCACCCGTTAGCGTACTTTTTCTCTACTGGCCATGTTCAGGCGGGAGGGCATCCAGATGGCGCGGTACGCTCGTGGATTTCTCAGGCTACACGCCATGATGAACGGAATTTAGAACTGGTTCAACAAGCAATGGACCATGCTGAAGCAGGCAGAAGAGCATCTCAAGCTGAAGTCTGGAAACTATTTAAAGCCATCGCCTCCGATACTACCCCTTATACTTTTGTTTTAGACGGGCTGGATGAATACGAAATACATTATGACGAACGAGCCCATCTACTTCGAGGACTGAAAGAGCAGGCAAAGGGCGTTAAATGCCGGGTTTTAATTGTGAGCCTGGATGAAGTTGATTTAAACCAAGAACTTTCCCCTTCCCCTGGAAATAAAGAAGGGACCACTATGCTTGAGTGTCAAATCTCTAAGTCTAAAACCAAGTCTGATATCCAGCTCTACTCAGAAAGCGTCGTCAATAAGAAACTGGGGAAGAAAGGCGCCTCTCTTCGACGTGAATTAGCCACTCAAATGGCAGAGAAGTGTGGGGGAATGTTTCTTTGGATCAAGATGCAACAAGACCAGCTGCGTGGTGGTAAGAACGACAAACAACTTCGGAATATAGTTTCAACTATGCCAGTTGGGCTCCATCAAATATATGAGCGCAATTGGGCAAACATTCAAAGGCGCCCGGCTAACGAAAGGCGCCGTGCCATGTCCATTCTCCGCTGGGCCACTTTTGCGTACAGACCACTGAAATTATCCGAATTAGTCCAAGCACTTGCCATTTGCGACGGTGACGACGAGGAAATAGAAGAACAAGAGGAAGGCAACTGTGAAAATGATCTGAACGATGATGAACCTCCTGAGTTTCCTGTGGACGAACTTCCCGAAGAGATCGACGAAGAATATGTTAATGGTGAAATAAAGGAGCTTTGTGGCTCGTTAATTGAGGTTCGAATCGAGGTTCCAGACTATATGATGAGGTGGAATATTGATACCCCCCAAGGTTACGGGACAATTCATTTAGTCCACGCTTCGGTTAAAGAATATCTTCTCTTGAAGTTTGCAAACTCTAGGAATATTTCAAGCCCAAGCAACCCGTCGCCCACCGCCAGCCAAGCTGTGCAACACAGTATACTTGCTAAAACTTGTCTTCGCTATCTTACCTATCCTGAGGTATGGGACGGCGGTGTTTTGCCCACTTTTGATGTGGACGATGGATCATTCCTCAATTATGCAGCTACTTCATTCGACACACATGCGCTTGCCGCTGGGAAGAATAGTCAGTTGGCTCGACAAATCAGTCACTTTTTCCACAAAAGCCCTAACTTCATTCGATGGAAGCATCATGTCGGAGGGGTAGGGGCGGGGCCCCTTTACCATTCTTGCCGGCTCAGGTTATTGGATGTTGCCAGAATCTCTTTGAAAGAACATGGAGAGGATCCCGACGCTCTTGCTGGGAGATTTGGGACTGCCTTGCAAGTAGCGTGTTTTGGGGGCGAGATGCCAATTGTCGAGCTATTGGTCGAGTCGGGAGCTGATGTTAATTTAGAGGGGGGTGAATATGGAAGTGCGGTAAATGCCGCCATCGCCATTGGTGATAACTACATTATATCCTACCTGATTAACAAGGGTGCCAAATTAGATACGAAGAACAAGGAAGGCCGGACTACTATTCACCATTCAGCAAAGAACGGGAACATCAAGTTACTGGAGCGTCTAATAAGCAACGATGCTGATATCGCAATGGCTGATAATGAGGGAGTGACTCCGCTGCATCTGGCTGCTTCTAGCGGAAATTTAGGGACTGTCAAGTTTCTTCTCGAAAAAGGGGCAGATATCGAAGCGGTTACGTCGACAGGACGGACTCCTTTGTGTTATGCGTGCCAAGCTGGCAATACTGACATGGTCAAGCTCCTTGTGAGAGAGGGAGCAGATATTCACCATGCTCCATCATCCGGAAATACCCCAGTATATGAAGCATCATGTCAAGGGCGTACTGAGACTCTCCAGTACCTTATCAACCAAGGCGCAGTGGTGACGGCTGAAAGCAAAGCGTTGAAAGATGCAGCTTCGGAAGGGTATACAGCTATCGTAAAACTCCTTGTTAAATCAGGAGTAAGCCTTGAAGACGGGGTGGGTGATGAAGCATTGTATAATGCGTCTCTTAATGGTCGCATCTGGGTTATCAAGTTTCTTCTTCTGGAAGGAGTTAAAGCAGAAAATGTCCGCGACCCAGCTATGAACTGTACACCGTTGTTCTGGGCAGTCCTCGGGGGCCATACTAACATTGTGAAACTCCTTTTATGGAAGGGAGCAAGCCCTAACATTCATCCTTCAATGACGAAAGATGTGGCCAACGAGACAATGTTGGTTAATGCAATCCGAAGAGGCCTCACTGAAATTTCCAAAGCACTCCTTAGGAAGGGAGCAAACGTGGACCCTGAGCATAACTTTGGGATTAGTCCGCTGTGCGAAGCAATTGTCCGGGATCAGGTTGAAATAGTTCACATGCTTCGCCTCCGGGGAGCTGATCCTACCAAACGTGGCAATCTCAGATATACACCTTTACTGCAAGCTGCTATCCGAGGAAACGAGATCATGTTCATGCATTTGGTTCGGGGTTTGGCTGGTACAACAAATGCCTCTGTACCAAAGAAGTATGGGACTTTCCTGAATGCTGCTGCGTATGGTGGAAGCCTTAGCCTTGTTCGAGAGTTGGCCAAAGTTTGCGGCCCTACGCAGTACAAAGACAGTGAAGGGAGAAATCCTGCTCATTTTGCCGCAAGAGGCGGTCATGCGGACGTGCTAAAATTCTTTCTTGATGATGATGGCATAGATCCCCAATCTCTGGATATAGCGGGACGCGGAATAGTGCATCATGCTGCCTGCGGTGGCTCTGTAGAGACTCTGCGTGTAGCGCTTGAGGCACAGCCGCCAGATGTCAAGTTTAGTGAAAACACCTGGTCACCCTTACACTGGGCATGTAAGCGCGGATCTGTGGAAATTGTCAATTTACTGTTGGAGTACGGTGTGAAAGAGAGCACAGTCACAACTACCGACGAACCAGCAGCGGAGTGGACTCCCTTCCGAGTTGCTGTATACCACCAAAACAAGAGTTTAGTGAGGGACTGGAGTGAAACGAAATACAAATTGGACGACACGATCGTTCTTCAGGGATATCATTCGATAAGTTTAGCTGGCTGTTCCTGGTGCCTCCATGTAAGAATTCCGCAATTTTGGCTGATTACAATTGCTGATCAATGTCTTTAGGAACTATATGGACCGCGTTACTATCGCACTAGCAGAAGTGGGTTGGTGCTCTGTTTTATGTGCAAACATACTGCGGACACGGTCTACCCGGACTCTAAATGGAAATCTGAGTACTGTGAAGAATTATGGACGACAGACCTCAACGAAGGTCCAAAATGGGAAGCACCAGAGATTGGGGGTTTCTATTAAGAATTGAATAGTCTAATGTCAAATCCGTATACACACAAGCTATTATAATTGAGAGGAACATCGTGATTAAATAACCGGTATTAGCGTTACTACTGCTAGCTTGACACCTTAGCTTATCAATTAAAGGATCCATGATAACTTCATGCAATGAGCTGTCCTAGTACAACAATACCAGCAAGGATGTAGGCGAAATGAGAATTGAACACATTCATTCCCGCACCAGACTCCTTGGACCCGTCTGAGGATTTGCCATTTCCGGTAGGAGTGCCAGATGTGTTCTCGCCGGGAACGTTAGCTTGGTCATTCTTGAGAACCTTGAGCTCCAAGTCTTTGAGGAGCTTTCCCTCTTTGTTGAAAATTTTGCCATCAGGCTTGGTGTTCTTGACCTGGACGATCTTGCCCTTTGGAGGGTTCTTGATGCCGTTCTTGATCATGTTCTGAACACCAGCTGGTCTCACTGGAAGGGTGAACATCTTGTGGAAGCCTTTGGAAGTGATTAAACCGGGCTTGCAGCTTGGCGGCTTGATAGTGGTAGTGCTTGGGTCGAGGGATTGGAGTTTCTTAATGTCAAGTTTGCTGAACTGGCCAGCCAAGTTCTCGTAATCAATAAGGAGGGTGGTATTGTCCTTTCCACCAAGATAAACTAAGCCGTACTCGTTGGCTTCCTGTGAGTATTCATAGATCAAGCCACCACACATGGCTTTGGTCATTTCTGGACCGTACACAGCCTGAACTTCAGTGAAGATACGTGGTTTCACTTCATTGCAGCCATACTCTGAGAAGAAAACTGGGACAGATGTCTTGGAGAAGAGCTCTACGAGTTTGTCATACCCACTCTCGGTGTAACTGGAGTCGCCGCACCAGGAGTAAGAGTTAATGCCGAAGAAATCAGCATTGGAAGAAGGGGCGAGATTAGAGTGGCAGGTAACGTAGTTCCAGGTGTCCTTTAGAATATCACGGACATCAGCAGCGGAGTAGCCGACAGGAATTGCGCGGCTGGCATGAGCAGCAATGTAGTCCTTGAGGTCACGCTGGATAGCCTGTAGCCAATGTTAGTTGGTACAGGAAATATCTCAATAATGGGTAAATACTCACTCGAATGTAAGCAGGAACATTCTTTGCAGCATCTTCGTTGATGATCTCGTTACCGCCAAAGAAGCCGAGAAGATTGGGATAGTCCTTGAATGCCTCAACCATGGTGAAGAGACGAGTCAAGAATTGTTTGTTGTACGAAGAGGCTGGTTCAGCACGGTTCAAGTACTCTCCATACTCTGGAGTGCTGACGTCAAGCAATAGGTAGATACCAGCTGCATTGAAAATGGAGACACATTCATCATGGTTCAAGGAAGGGTTAAGGTTGTAGATGCGGACGGTATTAACCTATTTGTCGCAATCAGCATGGTCAATTCCATAGATACCATGATAAGGTATAACATAGAACGTACACCAAGACGCTGGAGAAGAACGGCATCTCGCAGACAGTCATCGGCATTGGATAGGGGATCCTTGCCGCTGTCTGGCTTATATCCGGATGAACCACCGGGTTGATAGCTGCGAGAGAAATGCGCATTAGACAAATATTCCCAGGGCTTCATTTCCATTCTCGTAAATGCATTGTACGGGGCAAGACAACGTACTCGACGCCAACCATCTGGAAACGGGCGTTGGTCTTCGGGTTCACGAACTGCGAGCCCTTGACCTCAATGGGAGTCACAGCCGCAACGGCCGACAGAAGGCCGCAAAGCGACGCGAGAAAGGCGAACTAAAGCGCAAATGCATCAGTCTCGACAACTATATTGCATAAAATCAAGGGACAATTCTTGTTATCGCTCACCTTCTTCATGATCGTAGATTGGTAGCAATTTTATCTCGTTCAACGAAGATAAATAGAGCGAAATGTAAGGACCGTCAAGGGCTTAGGGCCGCTTCAAAGGAGTGAATAGAGCGAGAGAACGAGCGAGCAAGTCGCTCCAACGAAGAGGTCGACTCTGAAAAGAATGACTGCGCGAAAGGAAAAGGAGGCCTGCGATGGGTGGTTAAATGAGGATTCCCTTTGGGCCGGCTGGAAGTTAATAAAGGTTCGTTGATCCCGGGACGCAACTTTCCCGCTATCTTGGCTGTTTCAAGTTGCCGCCGCCCGAGCAGCGAATAATAGCGATAATATGGCACAGGGCGCTTCCCTTGGACCATGGCCCGTGGTTGCTGGGAGTTATTATAGGAGCGCTGCGGGCCAAGGGGCTGTACGACGTATAAGTGCGACGACTATGACCAGAATCCGAGCAGGAGAAAGGAGATAATACATTTAATAGCCTATCAGGCATGAGAAAAATATCGTTAAAGTACAGTGTTAACAGTCCCAACCCGACCAAACCACAAAATGAAGCACAACAAGAAAGGATTACCAGACATCCATTCGAGAGCTGGTTTCTGGTAGCCGAGGTCAGTGAGTATCAATCCAAATCTGGCTACTAATAGGATATAGGGACAGGTGAGACCGGGGCGCGTGGTAGAGGATAGATGGAGAGGATTTCGGGGAAGAAGTGCGGCTATGGAGATGGTCTTTTATCCGTCGTCGTTATGTCTTTGTTTTTTTTTTTTTCTCGTCCCTTGTAGAGCTCTACTCGACGCTGTGGGCGCTCTCGGCGCCGCTGTCACTGGCGAAAGCACCTAGCTTCAATGAGGGATCCATGGCGACCATCTCGGCTAATATTTCGAGGACGTCCTTTGGCACGGTTCTGTCGTAGATAGCAATGAGATCCTTGGGCTGAGGATAGACCTTGAGCGCTTTGTAGAAGGCCACAGCGGCTTCGACATGCGAGGAGCCTAGAATCACAAGATTAGAACCGAAAATCGAGAGAGGGGGGTTATAAGGAGTTAATGTCCTGTCCAACGTACTGTCTGCGCATAGTCCCTCTCCCTTTGCAACCTGGCTCATAAAGAAGCCTTCTCTCTCCTCAAGGTCAGCTGGGAAACCTTCGTCCTTTGCATCGGCAACTGCCTGTCTGATCTTCGCCATCTGCTGTGCTCCTTGAGCTTCGTTCTCCTGCCGCACCGCCCTTGCCATCCGACGGTTGTCTCGTTTCAAAGCACGGCGGAATTCGGGGTCAGACTGTCTTCGGTAGTCAAAGTAGATGGCATAGGCTAGAATCAGAAAATTTCAAAGGTCAGCACATAATCCTCCTGTAGCGCTATAATCCACATGGAACACAGCAAGAATGGCACAATCGAGAGATTTACCAAGCAATCCTGTAATAACGGTGCCAGCCGAGACGGCCGCTATTGTTGATGTCCTCATTGTCGATGGGTGTATATTATGAGTCTGTAGAGATGGCGAAGGGACGAAGGTACAGCAGCACTTCTCTATCAGCAACAGCAAATAATGAAGCGAGATATTAATCCAACCGCAAAAGCAGACAGACAAGAAGAAATGGAAAATTCTCGGGACTGCAGGTTTGTTGTTTGTTGCTCAACTCGAAGGCTTTTTTTTTTTTTGGAAAAGTTGAAGTTATTTGAAGCTCTTTTTTTTTTTTTTTTTTTTTTTCGATGTTTTATCATTTTGTTCCTTTTTTTTTCCCTTTTCGGGCCTTCCCCTTTTGGGTTTCGCGCAACGTCAATTTCGACGACTACAACAACTCCAGCCATAACTGTGACAACCACGATATAACCACCACATCCTCCGGCAGCAGCTTTATGCTGATGAAATAAAGGACAGAGGCACCATGGATGTGAAAGGCCTCACCCTTCGAAGCAAGGCTTCCCGCCGTCGCCCCAAGATCAGTGCTCCGCAGCCTATCACGAACCACAACAACTCCGCCGCACCAGCACCAGGACGGGCTCCAGAAGCCAGACACCACCCGCAGCCCAGCGATGCTACCTCGGACCTTGTGAAACGAAGATACTCTGCGAAATTCAATACTCTCCCGGGCATCGATTCGGAAGCTCCTCCAGTCCCGAGCCTTCCAAGCGCTCCCATAGACCACTTTGCCTCAGAGAGGGAGGCCACGTCCGCGGGGGGAGCACAGCCGATTCGAGTGGATGCGAATGCTTTGAGAAACCCGAATTTACCCATTGAAAGCTGTATGTTGCATGTTGGATTCCTCATTTGTGTAAGCGACTTGCGCTAATACCCTCCTGTTTGCATAGATGTGACCGGGCTTTTAGAGCATGCCTCGGAACAGGACATACGAGACTATCAGAGCGATTTGCGGAAATTAAAGAGCAAAACCTCCTCTGACCTACAGCAGAGCGTGTACCAGAACCGCACACAATTCATTAAAATCAGCAAGGAAGCTGAAAAGTTAAGGGAGGAGATGAGCACCCTTCGCGGCCTCATGTCCGAGCTTACTACCACTCTAGGCCAAGCCAACGCAACGAATGGAGCAAATGGTTCACAACCGGGTTTCGATGATGCGCCAACTCGGAGACACGCACATAGGAGCTCTATTGCTAACCTGGAGAGCATGTGGAATATTCAGCTGCAACAGTTATGGAAGAACGTTGAACGCTCTCAAAAGTATCTTCCAGCAATCCCGGGACGGCACATCGTCATGGAATCGAGCCAATGGGTTGAGCTTGATTCTGCTACGTGGAAACCAAGACGTCCGGTTCATATTGTCCTTCTCAATGATCATCTGCTCATCGCTGCAAAGAAAAGAAAGCGAGTGGACCCAAACACTGCTAACGGGAAGTCTGTTTCTGTTCCAACAAAACTGGTAGCAGAAGAGTGCTGGCCACTACAGGATATCGACATGATTGACCTTGGATCTGGTTTAAATTCTGGCGAAGACATGGATGAACGTGGCGTGCCAAATGCCGTTAACATTCGATATGGCCAAAGCTCCTTTACCTATCGTCATGATCAGCGAAATAACAAGGTTAAGAACGAGCTGGTCATGACTTTCCGAAAGACGCTGGAGGAGCTCCGTAAAAGCCTGAAATCAGAAGCTGAGGTTGCTGCTAAATCCCGGGAGGCATTGATGAACAACAGTCAACCTGCATCTCGCCGACATTCTGAATTTTTAGATACCATGGACCCTCGTGATAAACTAGAAGTATTGATTGATGTCGACGGAAAGCAACAGAACATGAGATGGGTGGAAGGTCAGCTTGATGAACTTGATATTGACATCGCAATCCAAGTGTTTGAAACTGCTGTTTCGCGAGTTGAGAAACTTCGAAAACTTGCAAAAGGACTAAAAGGGAATCAAACCGCTCAGGATGCCATTAACTCCGGAGTAGATTCTAGAGCAAACAAACTTGCCGAAATTCTTCTTCGAGCCTTGGTCGACACCAACTCTTTCATGAACGCTACAAGAACGAATGTTGCCTGGTTGACTCGGCTGGGTTATGATGATAGAGCTCGTGAAGCGTACCTCAATGCTAGGAGCCAAATAATAACCAAACGTGCTAGGTATGCTCCATGCAATTTTTTTTTTTTTTTTTTTTTTTTTTGCAATCGTTTACCTTACTCCTTCGCACTAACACTCGTCTAGACACTGTGTTTTTGAAGGTGACCTGCTGTTATATATATTCCAAATTTCGTTTGTTTACTTCACCATGATTCGGAACACGATCGCCATCTATCAACAATGTTTCCCATCACCCATGTCCAGTGCTAGTATTAAATGGGGCAAGGATCATTTGGACGACTTTAATGCTACTCTAAGCCGTCAGCTTAGCAGTGTTGAGCCCAGCAACCCCGTGTGGGAGAAATGCATGGAGATAGTATATCAACATGCTAGCTCACTATCAGAGGTCGGAGTGGATTTCAAAGATATGATCCGTGTTGAAGGACTCGTCGTCAAATCCCCGAATAGCACCCCAACAGAGTGAACTTGGCTTATAGCATCCGTGTGGAGAATTTATCCATTGCATATTATCTCGATATAATACCCATGTAACGCTTGATGAAACAACCTGATATACATGTCTATAATTTCAGTTTACTCTACCGACTCTATACCATCTCTATTATTATTTCCAGGTTTATGCCCAAATCTCATCCCATGCATCCCCAGAAACCGTTTGGTTATCCTTCAAAGTACCTGTTCTAAAGCCGTTTGATAAAGTTCCAGTGCTGCTATGCCCTACTAACCCTGTGTCATTCTCTAGCCCGGTAGGCAGCCTCATCCAGTGCGAGACAACGTCTGGAACTTCTTCCTTGACATGGCTGATGACAATCAAAGCTTGGGATGCAGACAGTCCTCGATGTCTGGCCTCATACGTCGCATGGCTTTGTGGGCGAGGAAGCTGCCACATATTAAAGTCAGGTACTCTACGAGAACCGGTACTTTCTTCCAATGTCTCTCCAACTTCAAGGAAGTGCAGGCACTTGTCTCTCAAGGATCTAGGCATTCCGGAAAAGGCTTCGTCGAGGACAATCAACTCGGGCTTATTGACAACAGCACGTAGAAATAGGACTAAACGCTGCTGGGCCACATCCAAGGATGAGAAGAGGGTGTTGTCAGCCCAAGAAGCAGAAGGATCATGGGCCTCGTGGTTAGCTCCAAGAGGAAAATCAGCGTTCAAGTCCGCTTCGAAAAAATTTAGTGCGGAAATAACGTCAAGGCGTCTCTTCTGGTCAAGTTTCGGCTTTGACAGGAAAGTATCTGCCCAGGCGGACTCTACAGATGCCCTTATAGACAAATTTCGAGGGAAAAATGCATGTACCTCAGGTGAAGAGTGTCCAATGCGTGACTGAAGGTCAAACAGTGATATGCCAGGCTTACCAGCTTCTGGTAACCTTGATCGGCCGAACAGGCGGAGCGGAAGGGAGTATGCTTGCGGGTGATCTGATGTTATAAGGGATAGGAGCGTTGTCTTCCCCGACCCATTCAGTCCAAAGACACCCCATCTTTGGCCACGGCGAACCTCCCAGTATAGGCCCTCCTTTTTCTTTCCTTCAATTGTTTGGTCCCAGCCTCCGAGGACGGTCTTTTCACCGTATGATACCCTGACACCTTCCATTTCGACAATTGGTTCTCCGTAGTTGTTGGTGCGCTTTGGTCCGGAGTCGGGAGGCTTTGACATTATCTCGAGATCATGGAGCAGAGTTGTTTCAGATTCAAACCGGTGCTCTTTAAATAACATCTCTGCCTGATCATATTTCAAACGGTCTTGGGCGGAGAATGCAGTATATTGCTTTTCTTCATCCTCGTTTCTTGGAAGGAGTCCTGACATTGGATTCAACTTCCGATGCACAACAGCCTTCCATATCTCTAGATGGTTAAGCACGTCACATTTTTCTCCTTGGAGGGCTACAGTATAGTCCTTATTTAATATAACCATATGCGTAACCCAATCAGGTAGCGTATCCTGTGGTCTAAGAGACAAAATAACTTGCGGCGAACCTCGTAATGAGATATTGAACAATAGAGGGGAGAGCGCCTTGACAGTTGGAGGATCCAAACCCACTGTATATTCAATTAGTCTTAAGAGTATACCATGAGATATGGGAATACCTACTGAACGGATCATCGAGTATCAACGCCTCGGGCTTGTCTAGCAACGCTTTTGCAATCCGTGCCCGTCTTGTTTGGCCATTACTCAGGTTTGACAATGGCATATCCAGTAATTTTTGCAACCCTAGGTCGACAACTACTTGATGCAATAGCGTGTCATGGGTATAAGGTATATCTTCAATGCCCTCCAGGGGGTTAAGAGATGTCTGCCCTCTCAGGAACTGCAGAACGGTGAAGTCTGTCTCCTCTTTTCTGCTTTCATATCTTGCACTGAGATAAGAACCCCGGACGCCTCCAGCATCCTTCTTTGCGTCTCCATTGAACCCGATATAACGGATTGCACGACCTGGGAATCGAAGGCTTGGATCTTTCAAAGAAATCTCCTCTGTTGCGAGAAGGGGGTATGACCTGGCTGCAGGTGGTATGCATATATGCCGACCACACAGGATTTCTAGGAAAACAGATCTATCAGAGGATCCAATCACGGCCCAAAAGGGGTGGTTCTGGCAGTTTCCGGTGCTGTTAGATCGGCTTGCTTCACTATCGACAGGCAATAGTTCAAAACTCAGGTTGGGATAGAGAGGAGGATTCTCCTTCTGGCTGTCCCCAGATATTGGATAATGTCTGAAGAAAGTGGCATCTTTTATCTTGATGATTGGTTGGCTTGTCTGCGTCGAGAATCTGCGGGCTGACGCTGCAGGGTAGCCGGGTATCGGCCATTGGCGGCGGAGCAAGAGCTTGATCATGCCGTAAATTCGAGGTGCACTGCGGGATAGGGATACGGCTAAATATCGATGCACTATTAATGGTGTACTTGTGTGCGATTTGACTTATTCCATTGATAGATACCACGAATTGGTGTTGGAAATTTGTGGTGAAAATTGAGGGATCCGGAGTTGATGTGGCTAACTAACTAGATAATAGCTGGCCGATAGGAAGAGAGGAATGGAACAATATAGTTAAGCACATGAATCATTGCTTTACCTGGGCCAATATAGCTTCTAAATAACTGAATAGTCAAATAAAAAAATTCGCTGTGCCAGGCCATCCATCCATCCACCAAGAAAAAGAAATAATAAAATAAAAATAAACCAAAAAACCAACGCCACAAACCAGAAACAAACGCATAGCACACACATATACCGAAATAGAACGCTGGGTATACATACATACACAAGTCATACAGGGAGTATTTCATAATAAACTTGGATCTACGTGATATTTTGTCTAGTTAAACCAACATGAAATCAAACAAAACTTTTGTGACGCATATATGGCAAAGAAACTGGTAAAGGGTGCCAAAGACACCCGTCTGTAGCGAGGCAAAATGAAATTAAGGTGCCATGACCAAAGCCAACAACGCCATTCGGCAGTAAAGACCGTATCTCATCTAGAGAATAGAAAATTAGCAAGAGTACATAATGGACGAGGAAAAGAATAATGGACTTACCTGTCTAAAGTAAGCAGCGCGCTGGTCAAAGTCCACTTGCTCGTCAATTTCAGCGTTCCTTGGGAGCGGATGCATGACCACCATCTGGCTCTTCGCCTGGTTCATGATAGAATTGTCAATGACGAAGCTGTTCTTCAGCCTCTCATATTCCTCTTGGTCCGCAAATCGTTCCTTCTGGACTCGGGTACAGTACAAGACGTCGGAGCGGGCGACAACTTCAGGAGTCAACTCGTGAGTTTCAACAATGAGCTGACCAGACCTGATGACTTGCTGGCGGATGTCTTCTGGCAAAGACAAAGCTTTGGGAGAAACAAGTTGGATGCGGACTTGATAGAACTGAAGCAGTTTAATGAGGGAGTGGACTGTTCTTCCGTGTTTCAAGTCACCTGTGAACGTAACAGTGATTCCACTGACGGTACCCAGTTCTTCACGAATGGTAAAGAGATCAAGGAAGGCCTGGGTAGGGTGCTCTTGGCTTCCATTTCCTCCATTGATAATTGGAACAGGGGAGAATTTGGCTGCTGTAGACGCGCTACTCTCCTCGGGATGGCGTAGAACAACTGCATCGGAATAGCAAGCAAGAGTGCGGATAGTATCCTGCAAGGTCTCTCCCTTTTGAGCAGATGAATGTTGAGTGGCGATAGCCACAGTCCGACCACCTAGTCGCTGCATTGCTGTGTCGAACGAGGCAGAAGTACGGGTAGAAGGTTCGTAGAACAAAGTACATAGAACACGACCCTTGAGGATATCGAGAACTCCTTGACGCTGGACCCCGAGTCGCATTTCCTGCGCTACCGTGAACAATAAATGAAGATCTGATCTGTTGAACTGATTCACAGACAGGATATGTTTATGCCTAAATGTGGAGCGAGAAAGCAGCTCCTGAAGAGAGGGGGTCCCCCCAGTGGATGGAGTAGCATATAGTGGCGGTCCAAGTTCATCACCTGTAGCAAGGGAATCCGCTTGTTTCAATGGTGATGGGCGGGCTTGTGGAGTAGTCGTGAATGATAGGCGCCTGCCAATCGAGCCCATTGCCATTGGAGATCGAGGGGCCATCTCTTTCATGGAAGGTGACTGGGGTGGTGCTGGTGTGTGGGACGACATGTCCATGCCCTTAGGCGCGTCAGAAAGCAGTTCATTGTCAAGGCACGCTGTCTTTCCCTGAAAGTTGACACGCTGGATGGAGCCACGCAGTGTTTTGCCAGTAAATGGTGACCAAGCACCCTGACCCCTGAAAACATAGGGGCGATCAACTTCAACTTCCACGAAAGTATCTTGCTGGTCATGGAGCTCGAAAATCCTCTTCGGATTCTCATACAGCCTTTTAGTAATGTCGTCGATGGTCAGTCGCCCTTCAGACACTGCGGTTAAGAGGATTGGGAGTGCATCTGCCAATCCAACTGTGGGAGATGCCTCTTTGCCAGCGGTCTCATATGGGAGACTTCCAACGCTGAAAACGTCAATCGTCCCGAGATGTTCCCAGAGCGATTCTTGGGCTTTCTTGGTTGGTAGGTGACAGCTCTCTGGGAAAGTCTCCTGTGACAAAAACAACGAGTATATAGAAACATCGCAGGTCACTCTTAGTCCTTTTTCTTTGCTAAGCGCAATGAGTTTGATGTCTTCTTGCGATGTAACGCTCATGACATGTACGTTGCGATTGTGAAGACTAGCCAGAAGAAGTATTGAGGCAAGGTCTGTACCCTTTGCATCAGTCATGATAGGCTTGTTGGATGGCCAAGATGCAAAATGTGTCGTGACCGTAGCAACCTTGTTGATATTACCGGCCAAGTGATTGAATGGAATGAACAAGGAGCCAACCTCACTGGATATAAGGTCAACCTGGTCGGCATTCGTGGCAGTCGCGGTAACTGAGAAGTTAAAGTCACAGTAAGAGCCCTTTTGTGCATTGAGCTGCGCCAATTTTAAGGCTTGTGCGTCTGTGACAAAGCTGTCGATACCTACAGGCAAGACTCGGATCATGGAGAAACCAGCAGCGATGGATGCCTTAGTAACTTCCTGGAAGTCAGTTGAGTCCTTCTCAGCAATGCCTGGAACAAAGGCAGCAACGTTGATGAGTCCAGGCAACGATACAGTCCGGTGGCTGGTTTGGAAATCAATTGGCGCTACACTCAGATCATAGCGTCGAGACATGGCTTCGATCAGAATTTTGGCGTTCTTGACGTTTGTCACAAGAGGAGTCTGGTAATCAACAGCCATTCGTCGGGTGCGGTAACCTTTGCTCATATAATTTGCTGGTCGTCTAAATTTGTTGCTAGAAGGAAGATTGATGTAAAGGTCGATGAGGTTGTTCGCTAGATGTTGTGTGAGAGAGTATTCAGACTTCAAGTCTTCGCCATCTCCCGCCAAAAGTTCCAAGTATTTCACTGGAATGCCATGTTCTCGCAAGAAATCAGCTGTACCAGCAGTTGCAAAAAGGTTGAAGCCCATCTTGTGAAGCTTGGTGATAGATGGAAGCATCTCCATCTTATCTTTGAAGGAGCCCATTGAGACAAGAATGTTCTTCTCAGGCAACTTGAATCCGGTCGATATGAGCGCTTTCAGGTATGCTTCGTATCGATCGCGACCGAAACAGGCAACTTCACCTGTAGAAGCCATCTCCACGCCAAGTACAGGGTCTGCGCCAGAGAGTCGAGAGAATGAAAACTGCGGCACCTTAATGCCAACATAGCGTTGGGGTATATTTATTGGTGGGTATGCCTCAAATGGTTTTCCGATCATAGCCTTAGTAGCCATCTCAATCAAATCAACGCCCATGACCTTTGAGACAAATGGGAAAGATCGCGAAGCCCGGACATTGCATTCAATGACTTTTATTTCATTGTCCTTGGCAATAAACTGAATATTGAAGGGTCCGGTAACATTCAGAGCATTTCCAATTTTGCTGGTTGCTTCTTCAATTCTTCTGACAGTCTCGGGGTCCAAGTCCTGAGGCGGGACAATTAGAGTAGCATCACCAGAGTGGACACCAGCATTTTCAACGTGCTCAGAGATAAAATGACCACACATAACACCATTCTTAGCCACTGCATCCATTTCGATTTCCTTGGCATTTTCGATATATTTTGTGATAACAACGGGGTGTTCTCGCGACACCTCAGCTGCTTGGTCAAGATAGTTCGCCAAATCGTCTTGGGAGTAAACAGTGTTCATAGCTGCTCCTGAGAGGACATATGAAGGACGGACAAGAACAGGGTAGCCAACCTTGTCACAGAATGCAGTAGCTTCTTCAATGCTAGTAAGTTCCTTCCACGCCGGTTGATCGACTCCAATTCTGTCGAGCATACGAGAGAATTTGTAACGGTTCTCAGCTGTATCAATCATCTCAGGAGACGTTCCAAGGATTTTAACATTGAGGCGATGGAGTGGCAGAGCAATGTTGTTTGGCGTCTGTCCGCCCATAGAAATGGCTACTCCACTAGATGACTCCAGCTGATAGATATCAAGGACTGTCTCTAGGGTGATGTTTTCAAAATAGAGACGGTCTGCCTCGTCGTAATCAGTACTGACTGTCTCTGGGTTATAATTAACCATGACTGTCTTGTGTCCTTGTGCCCGAAGTGTGCGAATTGTTCTAACAGAGCACCAGTCAAATTCAACAGAAGATCCAATTCTATAAACGCCTGAGCCAAGCACCATGATACCTTGGTCGTCAAACGCCACATCATTTTCGGATCCGTTGTAGGTTAGGTATAGGTAGTTTGTAAAAGCAGGGAATTCAGCTGCCACCGTATCGATTTGCTTAACGAAGGGAATGATTCCTGCTTCAACACGCATACGCCGAACAGCAAGCTCATTGGAGCTTAGGAACCTCGCAAGCTGGCGGTCAGAGAATCCGAGTTGCTTGGCTTGCCTGATGAGGGGAATAGGGACAGTAGTAGCGTTATAGCTACTCATTTGCTTGCCAAATAAGCTCAGTCCTTCGAGTTTTCGCAAGAACCATTTATCGATTTTGGTCAATTCCCATATTTCATCAATAGTATAGCCGGAGTGCATAGCATTGGCAATAGCAAAAAGTCGCTGGTCAGATGGGGTTTGGAGCTCGTTCTTGATACTCATCAAAGCACTTGTTTCGTTAAATCCAAGATTGTGGAAATCGATGGCTCGAATGGCTTTTTGGATGGCTTCCTCGAATGTCCTTCCGATACTCATGACTTCTCCCACACTCTTCATTGAGGAGCCAAGCTGAGTTGATACACGGGTGAATTTCTTTAAGTCCCATCGAGGAATCTTAACGACGACATAGTCTAGGGAAGGTTCGAAACAGGCACAAGTAACCTTGGTCACAGAGTTAGATATCTCATTTAGTGGAATCCCGAGACCAAGTTTTGCGGCTATAAATGCAAGTGGGTATCCGGTAGCCTTTGAAGCCAAGGCTGAGGATCGCGACAAACGAGCATTAACTTCAATAATGCAATACTCTCTCGAGAAAGGGTTGAGAGCGTATTGAATATTACATTCACCGACAACTCCAAGATGGCGGATAACGTTAACAGCGGTGGTGCGAAGCATATTGTAATCCTCATCAGATAGCGTCTGGGACGGCGCAACGACGATAGAGTCACCGGTATGGATTCCTAAAGGATCAAAGTTTTCCATGTTACAGACGGTGATGCAGTTGTCTTGGGCATCTCGAACAACCTCGTACTCAATTTCCTTCCAGCCCTTCATGCTCCTCTCAATAAGGACCTGGGGACTTGCAGCAAATGCTTTGGTACAAAGTTCTCGAAGTTGATCGTCATTTTCAGCAAAACCACTTCCCAATCCGCCTAGAGCATAGGCAGCTCGGACGATTACTGGGAATCCAATATCCTTCACGGCTTCCATTGCTTCTTCCAAATTGGAAGCCGACGCAGATTTGGCACACTTTTCACCAATGACTTCCATGCTACGAGCAAAGAGTTCACGGTCCTCAGTTGTGATAATGGTGTCGATTGGTGTACCAAGTACCTTCACACCTAGCTCTTCAAATTCATCTTTGAGTTGAATACCGACTTGAAGGGCTGTTTGACCACCAAATGTGACATAGATGGCATCAGGTCGCTCGCGTTTTATCACCTTGCGAACGAAATCAGCATTAACAGGAAGGAAATACACTTTATCTGCCAGTCCCTTCGAAGTCTGAATGGTAGCGATGTTAGGGTTGATGAGAACGGTGTATATTCCTTCTTCGTTCAACGCTTTGATAGCTTGGCTACCAGAGTAATCAAACTCTCCAGCCTGACCAATACTAAGGCCACCACTGCCGAGGATCAAGACCTTCTTGACGTGGACTCGGGGATGTGCAGCAGTATTCTCTTTGATAGTTCCACCTGGGAAATTGACAGGTTTAGACAGAGCACCCTTGGACTCAAGGCACTCCTTTACAGTGTTGATGAAAACATCGAATAGGAACTCTGTGTCCCGTGGTCCAGGTGTGCTCTCTGGATGGAACTGCACACTGAATAGCGGACGGCTAGCATGTCTGATGCCTTCATTGCTAGCATCGTTGGCGTTGACAAACAGCTCTTCCCAGCCCTCCGGAAGAGTCTTGGAATCAACAGCATAGCCATGATTCTGGGATGTAATATAACAGCGGCCAGAGAGCATGCTTGTGCATGGAATGTTGTGTCCACGATTTCCAAATTTCATCTTGAGAGTACTAGCACCTGCTGCTCTTGCTAGAAGTTGGTGTCCAAGACAGATACCGAAAATTGGTGTCTTGTTCTCCTTGAGAGCGACCTTCAGGTGGGAGACCGTGGAAGTTAGGGTAGCAGGATCACCAGGGCCGTTTGAGAGGAAAAGTCCATCATATTCTTTGCCGGCAAGGTTGGGGAAATCGTAGTTCCACGGTACGACGAGAACCTCGACACCACGAGAGAGCAGGCACCTCAGTTGGTTGTATTTCAAACCGACATCAACACAGAGAACGCGGATAGGACGTCCTGACGGGTGTAGAAGGGGCTTTCCAGGTGGACTATAAAGCTTGGGTTCCTTGATCGACACTGCATATTGTCAAATTAGCTTCAATGTATCAGTGTAACCCACGAGGGAAATTCTTCTCACCATCATCAACCAAATTTCTTTTATTTGGGTCTTCCCAATCGAGCACTTCATAATTTTCTCTCCAATTTTCTGGCTGCTGCTCAAAGGCACTATCATGAGAAATAGAAGTTTCCTTTCGGAGAAGCATGCGTCCTAGCATGCTACCCTTTTCCCTAATTCGTTTAGTCAAAGCTCGGGTATCAACACCGTAAATGGCGGGCACATTTTGCTCTTTCAACCATTCACCGAGAGAGCTTTCAGCTAGGAAGTGAGAGAAAGCTTCACCACAGTAGCTAGCTACCACCAAGCCGGCCACATGAATCTGGTTCGACTCAAAGTGCTTTGGTAGGTCCTTTAACAGCTCATCCATCTTGTCACGCGACGGCACACCATAATTCCCGACGAGAGGAAATGTTATGACCAGGATCTGACCACGATACGAGGGATCTGTCAAGGATTCAGGATACCCCACCATGCCAGTCTGAAAAACCAGCTCTCCAGCAATGCTCCTCTCAGCTCCAAAGTTGAATCCTCTGTAGACCGTGCCATCCTCGAGCTCAAGACAGACGGATCTTCCTTTCTTTGAGCCCAATTGCATTGAAGCTGGAGAAAATATGGCTCCACTTGTGGTTGTCCGGGGACCATGGAGTTCGTTGTTATATGCGACAACACCACCTGTTGAAGGACTAGAGGGGAACGGTGATTCTCGCGAGAGGCCCTTGGGCTCGGGAGAAGAGGGAATGGCAGGCATGTTGCCGCCGCGTAGAGACTTGTTGTTCTCTGGGGAAATAAAGAGAGCTGCGGTTGTGTTTCACTCCAGCATGGAAATTTCCCGAAAATGATATCGACTAGTGGGGCCAAATCAGAGGAAGATAAGGAGAAATGAAAGCTCTTGCCTGCTCAGCCAGCGCAATTCAGGATCAAGCAGAAAAATATGAAGGTACGGAGTACTTCTGCGTGAATTGATCGTTGACCGAGCAGAGCGAGATGTTGGGGGGAAAAGGGAAGGAAAAAAAAAATTTTTTACAGCAGGGAAAATATCCCGGTCCCATGGTTGGCGACGCGCGGGATTAATGGAAGCTCGCCCTTATTAGTAAGCGGCGTATCGGGTTAGATCCGTTAAACTGTGCAAGGCGGAAAGCAAACTCTAACACGTGATGCAAACTCTGGAGCTCTGGCCATCTGGGCTCCTCGAGTGCTGATTGGTGGGGAGAAGCCTCTTTTGACCTCATCGACTCGTGTTGGCCCCCGAATGGCAAACAGCATAGCACAGGCAGACGAGGGAAAAGGGTCAGACACGTCAAAGTGGCGGAATGAATGAGACAGGACAGGTCACGATACGACCCGTGGAGAAGCGCGCAGTTGGCGGCAGGGTTTGTTTGCTGTCCCGAGCTTGGACGCTAGTTAGTGAGTTCACACGGGTTAGTTTATGCAGCTTTTAGCGAGACAAGCGCGATTCCCCTATCACAGCATCCGGGAGCGGATAGCTTGCGGTCAAAATCCTTTGTGATACCAGTTTGCTTCAGGGCTAACATGTTAAAATAAAAAAAGAAAAAGAAAAACATATCTTATAAGTACTGGGCCTGTCAATAGGTAGTTATCTCCATCCAGAGCAGCGTGTTTGCTAGCTAAATAGCAGTTAAAGCCGTAGGCTAGTGACTATGATAGGTAGTCTAGAGTACTTGATAGAACAATTAAGTCAGTTATTTATGATGGTACCTATTCAGGGAAGCCATAAAACCCTAGCCTTATATCTTAAATTGCTATGTTATGGACTAGGTTTTACGCACGAGTCTCCCAGCAAACCAAATAGGAAAAAGGGCACGTGAACATCGAACAATTATGAATTAGTTAATTAGTTACTCTAAAAGCTGAATACCAATTTGTAGCATAATAAACAAATCAGCCAATAATTCGCAGCCTAGTATTCTCCCCAATAATAAAGAGGACATGGCTTGCTTTACTCCCAAGGGTACTGTTTGTACTCGGGAAAGCAAAGGTTGCTCGGCCCCAGACGGTAGGAGTCGGACCCAACGACTTGTTTACTTCTCAGAGTTGCGTTATGATTCGCAATTACTCAGTCCTTGGAGGATTTTGCGTAGGACTGTAACTCCGAACATTCGCGGCGGGAAAATGAGATATCGGCTCGTACGTAAGGTGGTTGGTCCCGATATCACACTTATTGTGGTAATATGCTAGGGGAGCCGATCTCGCTGAGTTGGTTGCATAAACACCGGGTGGCAGAGACTCATGGCATAGAGGCCAGCCATTATTTCGAGACAGCGTTCTGATTGCACTGCTCCACTTGTGTAGAAGCTGACCGCCATAGAATAGAACTTCTAAGTAGGAATGTGTGTATATTCCTCAAGTTCTTGTTCGAACAGTGGTGCCAGGCTAGGATGTGGTAATTCATCGTTAAAACAAGGGCCCATTTTCTTATCTCACCCTGTTTCCTTCCCATTCGGGGCTCTGTACTCGGTGCTCAGGGATCGGGGCCATTTCGTAGCTAACTTCAAAACTCTGTTTGGCGGATAATTTCCTCTCTTGAGTCAGTGTCCGTCCAAGTTTTCTTGTTCGGTATCCTGCTGGAAACAGCAACAGACGCAGAATAACCGGATTGGCAATGGTAAGCCGTGGAACGCGAGCGGGTGGTAAAGAGTGACTTGTAGGACGCAAAACATGACACCATCACCGCGACAGTCGACTCCATAGCACTCCAGAATAACAGCCAGGATGGTGGCGGGTGCTTAGATTTTCCATCAGTCTCAAGGTTACGAAGAATTGCCATCACGACAACAGCGAGACCAAGCATGAATAGTCCAACAAGGCCAAGTTTTTGTGACCTCGGGAGGGATGATTTGAGCACAAATGCAACAGGCACCGACATGACTATTTGTTCATTAGTACTTCGGACTGTGCTCAACATATTTACTTGTTGAATTTACTTACTTAAGATATCTGTGAGGACATCGCATACGGTAGTCACGTACATGCTAATGGCTTCCAGCTTCAACGTCCTTGGGGATAGGCAGCCAACTAAACGGTCTCATGTTAGTCCTACGCATGGTTGGAAAGGGGTAGCTCTCACTCACGAGCAGTTACAGATGGGCAAGCCACTGGAGGTAATATGACCGAGGCCAAAAACCCCAGCACGGTGACCACGGTAATAGCCAACCACGCTCTTCTAAAAGCGGGAAGGCTGCGGAAAAGCCTCCATAGAAGAGCAAGAAGACTGGCCTTGACCGAGTAGATGCAACATCTGAATAGAAAGTTGCTGGCGAATACTAGTCTAGCTAAATGGTCGAATTTCTCCAAGAGGCCTGGCATCAATAGTCCCTTGTTATTTTCAAAAAGATGGAGTAGTAGATAGACCGTCGGAACGGCTAGGGTTGCCAAAACATTATGACCTATAAGGAATAGGTATGCGAGCCCTGCGAGAATGTCGTCCCAAAATAACCGTCGATGGAGACGCAACCTAATCGCAAAGCGACTAATAAGTAACACGGTCGCAAGGCCAGAGCCTACCCATAAGGATACCTATTTTATTGAAAGCGTTCAGTAAGACACTGCTCCCCAGTGGGTAACTTCCGCGGACAGTACATACCAGCAGTTCCGTACGGCCGATTTTCCGTGCAAGAACCAGTTTATCTTCGGCCCCCATATTAGGGTAGTTCTCCCGTGGTGCGTATAGTAGCCCGTCGATTTAATGACTATCCTCAATAGACTTCACCAGGCAAATGGTATATAATGTCGAAGGACGCGACAACGGATACAAATAATATTGAATAACTGTTGTGAATCAAAGTTCTGGGGAACCCAGTAGATTTAATATAGCAAAATAATGGACAAGGTGTGCTATGGTATAACCTATATTCTTTGATCACCCTCCTCGAGCGTGTCTGTGTGGGTACTTCGTATCGGACTCCCACATAAAGCAGTCAATCAAGGCCTAGAAAATTAGCTGGAATAGTTACTTAGTTCGTTTCTCAAAGTAGTGAGATTCATCGGGACAGGGTACTCCGTATAGATCTTGGTGTTGGGTGAGAGCTTGACACGGGGTAATACCCACTAACTAGTGGCGCACGCCAGGGGGGGTGGGATCTGATCAGAGATCAGACAGAGTTTGTCCGTCGGTCACAGAACGAATCCTCTCGTGTCGCATATTCTTAGTACAGTCGCATCTCGGTGACACCGTATGAGCGAGATCGTTGATTTGGATTCGAGCTTGATTGAGAATAATAATCCATCATTTGAAAAGTTAGGGGAGGCATGGAAGGCAAAATCAACCGCGATAATTTTTACGGAGTAGGAGGACAGAATACGTACTCCGTAATTCTGTCGATTGACATCGTGGCGTGCCGTCTCTCCCACGAGAATCACGACTCTGGGCGGGAACTTCGTATGTAGCTTGAATACTGAGTGGCTTTACTGGCTGATCCCGATGTGATGGGCTGCATCTCGTCAAGACTGGTTGGGCACTAACCAATTACCAACGAAGGACCGACTGGAGCAAAGCAGCTTTTGGGACGCTGTGGGACGGACAACGCCTAACCGGCTTGAGCTAGGATGGAATAACCGGCGTTCATTCCAGTCGGGAAGAAGATACCGATCGAGAAGGCCTTAGCGAAATGTGGTGGGTAAAATAAAGACCGAAGCTTTCTGTCAGGAACCATCGTTTTAAAAGTTTATCCTCATGGAGGACGCAACCCCTTCTACCTCGAGTTGAAAGCGTCCTGACCAGCGGATCAATCTCCGAAGTTCTAGGCTTGAGAGAAGGAAGTGCGCGGCAATAAATCTCGACAGCCAGTCTCGGTTGGCAAACAATCGTGATTCCTCTGCACAGGCCTCGAATTATATTTCATGACTCGCGAATGAGCCCTGTCATTGATGCATTTCCATCTCTTCGCGCGGTACCCTGCAGATCCCAGCGTAATCTCTCGAAAGGAGTGTCGAAAGGAGTGCTGTGAACCTCCAACAACGAGGGCATCCAATCTTTCAAAGAGCCTCAAAAACACCCCATTCAAGAAAGGCTCCAGTAGGTCATGTCACGTGATAAATAATTTCGCCCACCAACAACAGGCATCAGAAGAGCCGTTGTTTGTTGCACCAAATAACCGCTTTCGCGCCACTTTCCCCTTCTTTCGATGGGGCACAGCCATAGCCGACAACCCTTCAATGTTGTGAATATAAAATAAGCAGTTCATTTCACGCGAGGTGGGGTGTAACATCTGTCCCATTCCACGGTTGTACTTGGGTCAGACAAGCATCAGTTCTTCAAGCATCAGAGCGAACTATTGCGGTAAGCTGTTCCGAAATCTTTCTTCCTTTAGCGTTCGCTAAGTTAAGAGTAAGAGTTAGCTTGCTTCTTAGCACTGGACGAGAAATCGAGGTGTCAGTGATAATTATAAAGTGTGGTTATCCTATCGAACCGAAGCCCGTCAAAAGGACGCCGAGCTTCTTGGTACTTATATCAAACGGCCGCTTAAACATGCCCAGCTCTGGTCCTCACGTTATTAAACCCCCTGCAGCCCTGTCACAGATGCAGTCTCGCCTCCATGTAGCCGGAGCTAGAGCTATCATGTAACTCACTAAAGTGACAAGCAAGCCTGACCGGTGGGTTTGCTGCCAGAGACAGGGATGCCTCGCATATCGCGCCTTATCGGCCCTATCATGTGATGCGCCGAGAGCTGCAGGGCTTCCACCAACAGGGATTGACACGCAAAATCAAGGAAGAGAAAACATCTGTCGAACCGCCCTTGAGTCTACCGCGATTGCTGACCGGTTTGAATTATCTGACAGCTTTTTGTTTCTTTTGTTATGGGAGGCTATTTTGTTTTCGTGCTTAGATGGAGTCCGTTTGTTTTGTTTCCCCATGCTCCTTCGGCATCGCTGGCCCTAGGGCTATCTGATCCCTGGTCTGAGTGAAAGAAAGCTTGACAAAAACGTGGCCGTCGAGCATAAAAGAAAATATCAGTCTTCTTTGGCGGTACGAAGACGAGATGTTTTCCTCGCTGTCACGGCCAATGCGGAAGCAGAGGCTGGGGCTCTTCTCGTCGTCTAGGCCCGTTGAACAGAGTGAGAGAGACGACCGTGATTTTGAGGCCGCTGCTCAGTCCGAGCCAGAGGCTGCTTCAGAAGAAAATATTGAAGATTATGAGGGTGAAGAGGAGCAGTACGAAGATGGCCCTGACAGCGAATCTCAAGCTCCTCTCTTGCCTATGTTTTCTGTTCATCTTGGTATGAAACTCAGTATATCCTGCTAATTAAAACATACTTTGAACCTGAATTAATACGGATATGTTACCAATCTGGTATCTAGATGCTATTCCTGTTTATCAGCTCACCCACGATTTACGCCTACTAATATCATCACGCTGCGAGACGACATTGACATGGGATCAGCTTCGGTCTCCGCAGGTATCGCAGTTTCTACTGAAACCTATACAGCAGATCATTCATTCCAGGCACCTCACTAAAGCGACTCTCTATGCCTTGATGGTCAACTGCCTCCAATTTGATAAGGAGGCTACCTCCAACCCTGGAATTAGTGGCGCTAGTCGGACAAGGGCAATGGTTTGTGAGCTGCTGGCTATAAAGCTCTTAAAGGAATACACCGTACGAAGTCTGATAGATGCTTTGTCATACGATTTTCATCCACTGCAAGGCCAGGCCTCGAAGCTGTCTACTGGAACTTTAAATGGCCGACCTTGGGATAGTAACCAGGGTTTGCTTAAGGATGTTCGAATCTCTTGTTTAGAAATTGCCATCAGAGCTCAGGCAAAACGATTCTTGGCCCACCCGGTCGTGGTCCAGCAACTGGAAGCGCTCTGGGCTGGCACTATAGTCTTCTACTCTGGCGCAGATAGTTTGCACAGACAGCCTCTTCCAGATGCCCCTTTACAATTCCATGGCTATGGGTCCATTTACAGGTGCGGGTCTCGAGTTGATACGAAGGGTATTCCAAGTGTACAAAATAAGCACATATCCCGACGTTCAGTATCCATTTATGATCCTCGCGATGCGTCTCTATTCAAATTATCCAGGTTACGCGTCCCTAGATATCGACAATTACTATCTACACTCTCCTACGCGATTCTGCTATGTCTCTTTCTTATCTTGCTCCAGAAGAGGCCATTGCACCTTACTGGGTTTGAAATGGTGTTCTGGTTTTGGAGCGCTGGGTTCATGCTCGACGAGATTGTTGGCTTTAATGAGCAGGGCTTTAGCCTTTACTTGATGAGCTTCTGGAATATGTTTGATGTTGGAATCCTGGTCCTGCTTCTTATTTACTACATTTTGCGCCTATATGGAGCAATTGTACCTCAAAATCAGAAGGCCTATGCAGCAGGACTCGCATATGATACCCTCGCTGCCAACGCGGTGCTTCTGCTGCCACGTCTTTTTTCAGTTCTTGACCATTATCGATACTTCTCGCAGTTGTTAATTGCATTCCGGATGATGGCTGCCGACTTGATAGCGGTGCTCATTCTTATCATTATAGCTTGCAGCGGGTTCTTCGTTGCTTTTACGTTTTCATTTGGCGATACCGATGCCTCTCCTAGCTCCGTCGCCTATGCGCTGTTCCAAATGGTGATGGGATTCACCCCGGCGGCTTGGACCCTTTGGGACAGGTATAACCTTCTTGGGAAGATTATCCTCACACTGTTCCTATTCATATGCCATTTCCTTGTTATAACGATCCTGATCACTATTCTCACAAACTCGTTCATGGCGATTGTCCAGAATGCCCACGAGGAGCATCAGTTTTTATTTGCCGTTAATACTATATCTATGGTGAAATCGGATGCTCTTTTTTCTTATGTGGCGCCGACCAACGTCCTCGCTTGGGCGATTACTCCCCTGAGATTCGTTATCCCGTTCCGAAGATTTTTGAAGCTTAACCGTACTGTGATCAAGATAACACACTTTCCCATTCTCTTTTGCATATACCTGTATGAGCGCACGATACTGAGACCTGCTGCTATTGAGCCTACGGACCTGATTAGGGGCAGATTCAATCCCGTCGACCCAATTGGGGACCAAGAGCGCTCTTTTTCGCCTTTCACACCACGCGCCAGGTTCCGTGTACGAGAACCATCGGTTGCTACTCATCAAAAGGATCGGGCTCTGGACCAGGTCTTTGATCTATCTCGTGAAGGTACTACTTACCAAGAACCCCGGCGTAGTAGAGCCCGCCAGCGCTTGTCCACTGCCAACGTCAGTAATTGGATGAGGAATATTGGAGATGGAAGTTCCAGAGCACCACCTGAAGACCAGGACCGAAAGGTGGTGGAGGACTTGGAGGCAAGGCGCGTCTGGCCAGGTCAGTCACAACGACGACGAAGAAACCGAGGAATGAGCGGTCATAACTTCTTCACAGATACTACTAGGTCTTTTGCCTCGGATCCAGAAGACTTCATGAGTGTTGCATTTGACACGACAGAAGTAAATAGGGGGCCCAGGCCTCGGGTTTACCTGAAAAGGGAGGAAACCATGACTGCACCTGCACAAACTGACGTTGAGGTTCAAGGTGACGATGAACTGAGTAGCGATGAAAATGGGGGAGGTGACTCTAGTAGAGATGGAGATTTACCCGATAATAGGAAAGCCCAAGAGACTGTTTTCCCTACTGAAAACATGCTTGAGAGCTCGGTAGACTCATCTCCAATGCTTTCAAGACCCTCAACGGCCAAACGCTTCTCACGAAGAAATAGCCCTTCACGTACTCCGCGAACACCACGTCGTCATCATTCAAGGAATCCGTCTGCCGCTACAATACTATATAACCCGGTTCCGCCGGAAGCTACCCAGAGCACGGCTGGCTCCAAACCTCCATCCCCTAAACAGAAAGGCAGGGCCGGGACGACAACCCCAAATCGACGACGCCTACAGAGCAACCTGAAATCTTCACAGCTGACAACGCGACCACGGCCAATCCCACAGCCGACAGCCGCAGCATTTTCTGTCCCAGATCATGGTATACAGTGGTCGCTAAATAATCTGCCTAGTCAACGGCGTCGACCGTTATCCCTAACTCTGGGCCTGGGATCTGATATAGGAGACAATGAGGCCGCTGGCGGGGGCTTCGTTGGTGGCGTACCTGGAAGCTTCAACACTCAAATGGCATATGCTATGGGAGGGATGCAGCAGGACAGAGGAAACGACAGCAGGGATATGCTTAGCCGGCTTGTTCTCGCACGGATGAAGACACTCGAGGAGAGTTTCAGGGATGTCTTAAACGAAGTGAAGGATCTCCGCCATGTTCCCGGGAGAAAGGAAAGGGTTCGCCCGGTTGCATCCCGAAGGCAGAATACCACAGCTACTAGCAGTCCGAAGCAAGGTGTGGACACGCCTACCAGGGAGGAATCTCGTAGGGGCGGCGAAAAGAAGCTGCAGGGCGCATTTGAACCGAAAGATGAGCCCCTTAGTGAGGAGGAATCGGTGTCCTCATCAGAGTCCAGGTTGAGGTCTTTCTAATGTAGATACTTATATCACCGAAGATAGCTGTAAAGTTGCCCAAATTGATACTCTATGTTAACTGTTGTCCTCTTATCTCACGCAGTCACTTTTTGATAGTGCCAAGACATGGTTGCAGGAAGCTTGGGCCAAGCCATGCAAACGAGACAAACCCGCGTATCTTGTTATGCTTAGATTGCGACTTGCTTTCTCCAGCTTTCACAGTTGCACACAAGGATCAATCTCAGGTCAGGCTAGCAGGCAGACACCAGTCTAGAAGACCATTCAGACCTTTCACATATCCTTTTGCAAGGGCCTCTTGATCTCCTTTTCACCCTCTATTTTCTCTTTCCTCCTTCTCTCAGAATCTACAGACAGAGCGCTAATCATGGCATCCTCATCAAGAGCGTCCAGCCCGCTTTTATAGTAAGTATATCTATGTGCATATGGCTCATTAACTGTATTCTTATGAAGCCGTGGCTAATCCATATATAAGTGCCTGTATAGCGCATAGGACAACTATCCTGACAGAGCACTCGGTGCCTGGAACGTCGTCTACCTCAGCTTCGTCATTAGCATCCATAATTCTGCCCAAGATATCACACGATTCGCCTCAGAAGCTCACATACACCCATGACCGGCTATTTATCCACTATATTGCTGATTCTCCCAGTGCCTCTTCCGCACAGGGGAACAGCCAGACACCGGACTCCCACTCGGCTTTGAGCTACTTGGTTGTTGCCACGGCCGAACAGGGCCGTCGCATCCCCTTCGCGTTTTTACTCGAGATGAAGAGGAAGTTCCTTGCGAGCTATAACCCAGACAGCACGGATTACGCTGCTTTGCCAGCTTACGGATGTGCTGCCTTCAACAATGACTTACGTGGCTTGCTACATACGTTCAACACAACTCCCCCATCCGATTCACTAGCTTCGGCCAGGAGAGAGATCGACAACGTTCGAGATATCATGACCGAGAATATTGAGCGCGTTCTAGAGAGGGGAGAGCGTATTGATACCCTGATTGACAAGACTGATAGGTTAGGAAGCAGTGCTCGTGATTTCAGAGTACGTAGCCGGGATCTGCGGCGTCGGATGTGGTGGAAGAATACCAAGGTTATGGTCTTGTTGATTGTCGTGGTCTTGTTTTTGATATACTTGTTTGTTGGCATGGGATGTGGCTTGCCGGCATGGGGGAGCTGTGTTGGACATGGAGCCCGCCACGAGGAGTGACAAGCTAATGGGCAGCTAACAGGTCCCATTTACTTCGAGTTGATGTTTCGTATTCGCGTTCACTTCTTTGATACCGCAAAGTTCCAAGTCAATTATTTCTGGAATTTTGAACAGCATTTCCTTTTCATGCAATGTTATTTATCTGATTAATGCTTAATATATAGGTATAGCGTCCATAGTTACTACGAGAGATACAGGCTTGGCCGAATATAAGGCTTTTTTAAACGGGATAAATATACAAGTTTTTCACATGCACTCAGGCCGTCAATGTAGCGATGTGGTTTTTTACGTGTCCCCTGCCTTCAAACCCGCTTTCATCACTGAATAGTCTAGAGGCAAGTCTGCAGGCAGGGTTATTCAACTTACCTACCTCTCACAATATCATGGGAGGAGAGTGAGGAATTATTTTGATATTCGCCAGTCGTTTACCTCGACAACCACGGTAGTAGGTTGGCGAGGAGATAAAACAGGCGTGAAGAGAAAGGTGTGTAGGCTGAAAACATATCTATGATGGGAAGGTCAGGGAATCATGTAAGTTTTTGGTATTTCATCTCATGAGACAAATAGAGTAGGCCCCTGATATCTCCAGTCCATTTGAACACGTAAGGAACACGTAGAAAAGTAGAAGCATTCAAGATGTGACGCCCAAACGAAGTCGGGTTCATTAAATAACCCGGCACAAGCGGTAAAGACACGGACTGGAGTAGAGGAGGGTCCTGGCACATTTCAATATCAAACCACGATGGAGAGATAAGGAAAGGTTTCGAATATGGTGAAATTGTCTTTATCTTGGTCGTTTATAAATTTTTCCACGCTTCCATCCATTAATAACACCCAAGTAAACCACTTCCCTGACCCAAATCGACTGGCTTAGGAGGACTTGGCTCTGGCAGCACGTCCCTTGCCCATTCTCTCGAGGATGCTCTCACGGTCCTTGTCAAGCTTGAGCTTGGTGATGACAACCTTGGATGGGTGGATGCCGATTGGGACGGACTGGCCGTTGGACTTCTCACGGCTGACTCGCTCGACGTGGACGACATACTTAAGGCGGTAAACGGAGGTGATCTTTCCCTCACGGCCCTTGTTGGTTCCCCGCACAATGGTGACCTCATCATCCTTGCGAATTGGTATCGATCGGACCTAGATGGTTTATACCCAGTTAGACAAATATATTCCTTCTGCGATTCCCTTTCTTCATGCATGTAGTGGTTTGCTGTGCGATTTGATGTTGTTGAAAAATCAACGTACGTTGTGCTTCTCACGGAGTTCCTTGCTCAAAGGGGCGCTCATGATGGTTCGTCGCTCGCTGGAGGGAGCGCTGAAGTGCGCCTTGCGCGACTTCCGTCGGGAGCAAGTAATTGCTATAAGTGAAGAACAGTCTATCGTCAGCATCCCGAATTTTCAACTCGCACATCCCGCAGTCCCAGGAAGAGTAATCTCGCAGTAACCAGCGCTTCACCAAACAGCCCAGCCGGATTGAATATTCTCACATACCTGTGTTAACCTTAGCCATCGTGATATGTGATCTGACCCTGGGAGAAGTGTGGTCTGTTGGATGTCGACGGCGTGTTTCTCTTCCCTCAAAATTGAAGTTCGACGTTATTTTTTTTTTTTTTTTGGTGCAGGAGGAGCGATGACTTGTGGGTCAGCTGACCTGCGCTTCCATTTATTAAGCGCGAGCTAGGGTTTGCTGACTCATCATAACTTTGGAGCTCGTCCAGGACGACGCGCGCAAAGATGTGCAGATGAAAGCAGAAGAAACAGGATAAGCAGACGAACGAGCGCCGATACATAGAAGACTAGCTTATAGGAGCATTACCGCTACCTGATCGGGAGACATGGTTCCTATCCACCTGCTTTACTTGTGTCTAAACGTCACAGCGACCGTTGATACCTAAGCCTCAGAAACCATTTCCGCAGCGTCTTCACAGCGCCTGCGACTGAGCAACAAAGAGTCACCTGAAGAGCATATCTGGAGACGGTATCAGATATGGCATATAACGGATATGGCTATCCCCAATACCAACACACGAATTCGCGAGCCCAGCAGAGTCAAACCCAGTACGCTCCTCCGCCGTCTCAAACCCCGAAGCCGGCCGCACCGGCTCTCCAGGACAGGTCCCAGGATTATGGACAGCAGAATAGCGGCTGGAATGGACAGAACATGTCTAGACAACAGACATCAAGTCAGCAAAATGCTAGGAATAGCTACTGGGTATCTCCTGCAAACAACACCGCAAGTCAACCTATAGCCTATCAACAGCAAGTGTCATATCGCATGTCAGATACGAATCAGACTACAACTTCTGCCCACCAATATAATAGCCAGGCACAGTCTCTGGACCGTACCAGTACTCATGGCATGGGCAACTATGGCGGGGAATCTAACCCGAACATGGACGTAAGGAGGGATATGGTAAATTCTGGTGCTCGTTATACCGCCAGCCCCCCTCAGGGCCAAGCGGCCGTTATTCCCCCCGTTACGACATCTCAGAACCCTAAGTCTTATCAATCAAACGCGCAATCGCATCAATCTGATTATATGCAAAACCCTCGCACCGTTGCAGCCACAGCCATGACCGCCCTGTCCACTGCCGCTCGGCGTAACTATACCCAGAATGCGCCGGCTGCCAGTACAAACTCTTATCAGGTATCGAATTCAGCTCAATATGATGCTTCAGCCGGTGGCCCTATCGGGAACCCGCCTGCAACCAATAATTCAAGTTCTTCGAACACATATCAATACCAGACGGCGAATCCTGGCCAAGCCATGGAAGCAGACACAGCTACTTCTAATGCCTTCAACCGGACAAGCAATACCTCTGATATGAGCACTCATTCGGTCACTTCAAGCGCAGAGCCCTCACCACAACTTCAACACCGCGTCCATCAAACAAAACAAGTTACGTCTCGCTCCCCTACACTTCTTCAGCATCCGAATAGGACCAGCTCCAGTTCTCAGATTCGTCGTCCAGCACAGGGGTTCGCTATGAATACTGCAATACCTGATCACGGACGCCCTTCTCCAGCTCTGAGTCAAAGCGCTTATTCACAGCCAACAGACACAAGCTCTGTAACGGCTGAGTCACCTACTCAGAACTCATTACCTCGATTTGTCGATCCAACAAACATATATAATCCATATTACGGCAAGTTTGGAACTTCCGGAGTAACAAACACCGCTCATGCAACGGTTGAACCAGACGTAACAAGCGTGACTGGTGGTATTGAAGCAATACAGGTGGAGACAGAGCAAAATTCCACTCAGCCTCAAACTCAAAAAGCTACACCATCGGAAGTGGTACCTAATACAACGGTATCCAATGTAGCTACCAAGTAAGCAATGAACTACCACCCCCACCAATGTTCAAGGTAGTCCTAACTTACCGTCATTAGTGCGTTAGAGGCATCAATAAGGAAAGAAGCTTCAAAAGGAACTCCAAAGGGCGTCTCGAAGGATGCCCCTAAGAAAGCGAGGAAGAAACCGAATCGAAAACAGAAGCCAGGGACTGCGTCCACCTCAACCCCGCCGTCAACCCAACCTCAAACCACTTCAACCGCACAGGAAGAAGTCAATGGAAAAGAGGACACGGCTACTCAGATGCAAAGGATGCTTGATGAAATGCGCAAGAAAGACCCGGACCTATTCAAATCAATATTGGCTGCGAATATGGTGAGCCCGATTTCCTTACTTCCTTTTTGCGCATGCAATGCTTACTGTGCATCTCCTTAGGGTAAACAAGAGAGTAGCGGGCAAACAGCTCCACAGGTTCCAGCAAGCAACCTTGATAATACATCTGCGAAAACTTATTTTGAAGAATCTAGCGTCGCTAGTTCGTCGCAACTTCCACCTCCGCACAGCTCCAATGATCCACCAAAAAAAAAGGCACGCAATAAACGTGCAACGGGTGACACGGTGTTTCTAATAAGTACACCCGCCCAAAAAGGAGCTTCACCCTCAATCAATAATAATAATATCTCTGCTGAAAATACACAAGCTGAACGACACCACCAGGAAACAACACTACCCTCTACCAGACCTACCCAAACAGAAAATATTGAGGCCGTTATCCCAGGGCAAGTTGCCAAACCAGGATTCATTGATGGCCTACCCGACTTGGGGAAATTCCCAGCATTACGCCGAAAACGGCGATTGAAAGCTAGTTTGGTTGCTAATGAGCCCAATCCTGGTCCTAATAGTAATCTAGGACTGGAAAATGAGATAAGCACAGTACACCTGAGTAGTCAACCTGTGCCGGCTGCTGAAGCAGCTACTTCTGTGCCTCAGCCATATGCCTCCTTGAGCGTGGAAGAGCAACGGCTGAGCCTTTTGGATAATTTCACCAAGACGGGAAATGCTGAATTGCCCCAGTCGCCTAATATCCATCCATCTTCAGCTGGAGACACACAACTCACCCAGGAAGGCTATCCTCGCACTACTCTTGACGCTCCGCCACCATCTCAAGAACAACAGTCACAACCTGCAGGAGATGAGGCGGGAAAAGGAGAAAGAATGACTTCTTTTTGGCCTGACCAGAAGCGACGTTTGCTAGCCGAGTCTGCCTGTGATTATATCTCCACATTTCCGGGAAATGACTCAATCACTCCTGACTTTATATCAAGCCTAATTGAACAGAATCCAAGTTATGTACAGCTTTGCAACATGTTGGAGGGTCATGGATACACGATAAATAAGGTCTATTTCGCAAAGCATCTTTTAAAAACCTTTCCCGACCTCGGCGAGAGCTCAAACAAAGCGACGAAGGCTACTTCCGAGCCGGCCGTGCCAACTTCTCAGCCTAGCTTACCAGATTCATCCTTCGTTTCTTCAACTCCTGCTGATACAATACAAATAACAATGCCCCAGAAAAGCCCAGAAGTGACGGGGCTCCAAATAGGCAGTGTTCCTAGTAAATCGGCGTCGGCTCTGCCTCTATCAAGGGAGGAACAGCGCCAGAAATCCCTTAATTTACTCCATATATCCAAGCGACGCCGAAAAAGTGCTCCTCAGCGCCGCTCATCCATTTCAGCCTCACCCGCACCCCAACCGCGAGAGCCATTCCCTAATTCTAAAGAGGCGATGGCGCGGAAACGAACTTTTGCTGAGATTGTTGACCTTTCTCAGGCCATTAGTGACGAGGACGAGAGCGAGAACGGAGACGAAGTGCCAGCTCAGCCGAACCCGATTGAGGTTGCTGTTGAAGACACAATGAAAACCTCGCCCGATGTCACCATGGAAGATGCAATTAACGTCACCCCTGTCCAGCGTAATACCCCCAAAGTCTTACCTCAATGCCCATCAGAAGACCGCGAAATTGCCCCAAGCGTCCAGAAACAGCCTGTTAGATCTCGCGAGCCGTCACCTGCAGCACAATCTATGCCAGAGAAACCCACCAACACGGTTAAACATAAGCATGCTGACGCAACACCGCGGCCTACTGGAAAGGAAGATCTTCGCCGTTACAATGGTATTGTTAAGCCCATGAACAAAGCCAAGGCCCTGAGAAGATCATACTACGATCCTCGGACAATCGCTAGAGATATCTTGATTGCGGCTGGCCGCCATCCTACGGAACGTCCACTCAACTATCATCTACTCAAGCTGAAGGAAAATTTTCAATTTGTTGATTACACCTCAGACCTCGAGACGTTCCGATGGGAGCTCGTGGATCCTGGTGGTCCTCCTCCCCCGAAAATTGCCCCTGAGCCGCTTTTATCCCAGCCAAAGTTCCATTCACGTGATGATATTATATCACGTGATGAAACTAGCGCCGGAAGGCGATTTCAGTCGGAGCGCGGACCTTCACAGCTAAGAATCTCTCACACCGTCAACGCCGACTCGTCTTCCACTCCTTCAAGACCCATGGCTCCAACACCCCAAAAGCCAACGTTTGCATCCTCTCTTCCTACAAGACGACGACCTGGACGTCCTCCGGGGGCGAAAAATAAACCCAAGGCTATCCCTTCAATCGCGAGTAAAGTTGAAGTTGCTATCCCCAGAGCCACACCACAACCTTCGTCAAATAAATACCCAATATATGAATGCTGTTTTGGTGGCTGTGGAGCTAAGCTGCACAACTTTGAGGTATTTCGAAAACATGTCTTAAAACTACATAGCCAACCTGGCGAAGAGCAGGCTATCTGTATGTGGACAGGCTGTGCCTCTGAGGAAACAGCACCGCGTATCTTTTCTATCGAGGGGCTCAAGCAGCACTTGGACAGTGTGCATTTGAGTCCACTAGCTTGGAAATTGGGTGACGGGCCCAAGTCCGTATCCTCTGGTGAGACTGGAAAGTTCCATCTACCGATTGTTATTTCCTAGTTACTAGAATTTTTCTTTCTTTTCTCTTCCTTTAGGACATCCTTGCTTCAATCCAAGTTCGTGCCTTTACGATGACCAAGGCCGTGTAGTGGTATCCAAAGCGACGACTAACGGCTCTACCCCTGCCATAATTTTGCCCACTACATGGCGCCCAATACGTGACTTCAATAAGAATCATGGATATGACAGTTATAAATCCAGTGCGTTGCAGATCTTGAGGGCGCACTCAGCGAAGCAGGCGAACGTGGGCCCTGGATTAGGTCCCGGAGGGTGTATATTAATGAACGAACGAAGGCAAGGCACCGTCGTTGCCTCTGAGAGTGTTTACAAAATTTTGCCAGCGCGCATCAAGAAGAGTAGGGAATCTACTTGACTTCGTCATTGAGCATATGAGAGCCCTGGATTTGGTGTGGCCGCTTTTGTGAACAATTTCGGCGGTGCGGGGGAAAATTATGGACAGTCCTACGACTTAGTCTAAAGTGTTGTTATCCATGGCTCCTCTTACAAAGGTGCTTTAGATAGTGTGTATCACTAATAGAAAATCATCCATCGAAAAGCATGCAAAAGCAACTAAGAAGGGGATCTTCCTATTAGCCACGAGATAGTTCTCTTAGTATCTCAATCTCAGGTATTCCATCATTGAACCAGCTGTTTCCCTGTACCTTTTGTCGATGTCAATACATAAACCCCGTTTCCCTATAATTGTACAAGTAACACTAGCTTCTCCTCCCCGATGCCCTAGTGTCAGAGTCCCCCATATTCCTTGCCGCTTGCGTCAATCCGGAGAGCTTTGTTGATTCTGCAGGAGTAGACACACAGGTCGAGTCTATATCCGATGAGGCCTTTGAATTGACCTCCAAAAAGTGGTAGACGACAATGAGGAGCATAGCGCATGATCCAAGGAAGATGGCCAGCTGATAAAGCTCGTTATCAGTTATCATTTTTCCAAGTGTATGAGCAATAGCCTTGTCACATAAAAAAGATATTAGTTAGCAGAGATAATATTAACGATGGAAGAGAGATGATATGCGATACCTGGTTGTAGTATTGGGCTTGCTTTCCGAAGGGGACCGAGATGAAATACTAGACTAGGAAATCTGAGACCCAGGTGACGAGTTCAGTCGACGTTAATTGAAAGAACCTGAACTCGATAGGAGCAAATTCGCGCCTGCTTGTTTGTCACTCCGTCTCGTCAACTTGATGATCTGGCGCGTTGGAAACCGACAGGCCGCGCTTAGTTAACTCTAGTAAGCGCCACAATGCTGACTCATCACTGGCGCCTTTTTTTTTCCTCCCCACCAACTCTCGCTATCTCGGAACTTCGCTCACAACACACCTTCAGGTCACTTAGGCGGCGAAAGCGTCAACGAAGTCATAGCAAGCGGAAATATTGGCGTGGGAAAGGACGCGGACACTCTTTTAGTTATCTTCTTTCTGTGCTTGGTCTTTTCATTTTGCCCCATCGGTATCCTATATCTCCCACAGTTTATACACGCGATACAATCAATCTACTCGATAGAAAATGCCTCCCAAAAAAGGCGACCAGCCTAAGAAGGCTAAACCTACGGTGCAGGATAAGGTATATCATTTCTTGAATTTCGGATCAGGTGCTACTTCAATATGAAATAGTGAAGACGGCTGACTCTTTTTGCAATTTAGACCTTTGGCATGAAAAATGTAAGCTTGACCAAATAGCTTCAATTCCCTCTCCACTATCAACGGGTGCTGATGCCGTCAAGAAAAAAGGATCGACTGCCCGTAAACAAATAGCCCAGCTCGAAGCGCAGGCCGCCTCGAACAAGTCTGCGGATGCCAAACGGAAAGCGATGGAGAAAGAAAAACGTGAAAAAGAAAAGGCCGCCGCAGAGCAGGCTAAACGTGAAGTTGCAGAACTGTTCAAGCCTGTGCAGGTCCAGAAAGTTCCATTTGGCGTGGATCCGAAGACTGTTTTGTGCGTTTTCTTTAAGAAAGGCAATTGTGAAAAGGGCCGTAAATGCAAATTCAGCCATGACCTGGCGGTTGAGCGCAAAGCAGAAAAGAAAAATATTTATCAAGATACTCGAGACGAACAAGACCCGAAGAAATCAGACACGATGGATAACTGGGATGAGCAGAAACTGAGGGATGTCGTCTTGAGTAAACACGGAAATCCGAGGACGACCACGGATAAAGTATGCAAGTACTTTATTGAAGCTGTCGAAAATCAGAAGTATGGATGGTTCTGGACTTGTCCAAATGGTGGAGACAAGTGCATGTATAAGCACAGTTTACCGCCAGGGTATGTTATCTTCCTCACCTACCACTTTGTGCATCTCTAGGTTCGATCCTAACACTATTGTAGCTTCGTATTAAAGACTAAGGAGCAACGGGCAGCTGAAAAGGCCCTTTTGGATAAGTCTCCACTGAAAACTCTCACCCTCGAGGATTTCCTTGAGACGGAACGGCACAAACTTACTGGAAAACTGACGCCTGTCACCGAGGAGTCATTTGCAAAGTGGAAGAAAGAACGGTTGGACAAAAAAGCTGCAGAAGACGAAGCACGCAAAGCCAAAGAAGCTACCGGCCGTGCTATGTTTGAGAGCGGAGAGTGGAGAAACCAGGAAAGCGAGGAAGAATCCAGTGATGAGGATGACGAGGGAGATGGCGATGCTTGGAATTTGGAAAGCATGAGAAAAGAGACGGAAGCACTCAGAGACAAATCTGAACAAGAACGGGTTGCCAAACTTCAAGGCTCGGCGGATGCACCTGAAGATACCGCAGTTTCAAGTAGAGAACCACCCGCCACCGTTGAAGGCGAAGGCTAACATTAATACCTTGCGCCTTGACAAACTAAATCAGAACTACTCCGTGAACAAGTATATTTATATAGCTTCCGCATTGCGAAGAATTTAAATCTTATTGTTTACAGTCCAAATACTTACTAGCATAACGAGAATGCTCCTATTCGAACCCAAAATAAATAGCAAAAAGGAATGGATAAATATAGAAGTTGTGGTGAAGAGAGAAGCTCTCTCTCCTTTTTTTTTAAAAAAAAAAAAAAGCACTACTAATGTACCTTACGCCCATTCGAAATATCACGTTTGTAACGTAAGGCATTGTTTTGACGAAGTAGAGGAAGGTAGTTCACAACCTTGAACTAAATACAGATACCATCGAAAGTTACCACTTTCGAGGGGTGGAAGTAGAATTCTTACAACCATCTAAAGCACTTCAATCTTTGGTTTGTCAGTAGAGGACGTATCCCCTTTCTCCTCTTCAGTATCTTCAACGCTTTCTAGCCCAGGCATCTCACTATCGTCATCTCCCTATAGTCATATATCAGCAAATATCCAGGAAAGTAGTGGATCGTATGAGAGAACGTACCGTCTGAGCTTGCTCATCACCCCCGATACCCATTCCTCCTGCGCCCCCCATGCCCATGCCCTCCATACCGGCAAATTGTCCTAAGGCATCCTCATATTCAAGCGATGTTGGCCCAAAGTCTTCTTTTACGGGCTCCTGTTCATCTTCGTCGCGCCACTATATCCTCGTTAGAATCGGGAAAGCCATAACTTGAAAAGGTTTTCATCCAGGAGAACAATTTACATACCATCTCGAAGTCGGTTTTTAAGTAACCAAGCTTTTTAGCCTCGACCAGCGTCGTCCAGTACGATGTGTTAAGTTCCTGTTTCTGAACCTCCAAGACAACATTCGCGAGTTGTTTTTGGATATTGCACGTTGCACTATCGGGCTTAACCTTGCCTGCTAGCTTCAATTCCACATCGTAAAGTGTCTTGCTGAAGGTGGAATAGCCCTTGAATGAAATTGTAGTGGGAGTAACCACAATTCTAGATCCGCCTGGTCCGTGGAAGACTTTCTCATCAGAGGCGTCTTTCTCTGTCTTATTCTCCGCTTGGGCTGTTTCAGCCTCTCCTGAGTCTTTCGAGGGTGTGCCAGAGTCCGTATCTTTCCGAGCAGGAGCCGTTGAGCCAGGTTGCTTTGTCTCCTTGGGGACATCTCCAAGATCAGAGACCAAAAATCGCAACCCAATGGTGTTTCTCTTGGGATCAGAATCCGATGACCGCTGCCACCAGGTGACTGTACAAACATAAAATTAGCATGATATAGTTCCAAATCAGTAGCTACGAATAGTTGTCGAAAGTGCGCAATGGTAAGGTGGAGATCTCCCCTCTATTTCAGATCATGAGAAGAAAGGAGTGATAGTACGTACTCTCTGGGTTAGACATGACTGAGTATTAACGAGTATCTAAACTGGCAAATTTGCAATATCTGGCTCGAGGAGTGGTTGTTCTGTGAAGCCGTATGAAGTGCTTGATGTCAAGAAGTTGACGTTATTTTGAGGTCCAGAAGAAGCAGAATATAGAAACTACTGGAAGGAACGCAATTGTGGAGCTCGGGCCATGTGGGAAAAATGCCAAGCGATTACTTGAATACCTTATGTAAGCACGTCAGTACTATCACGTGGTAGAGACAACCTTGGGCTCCGCCTTCTGTGATGCAGGCAATAGGGATCTCAGCGTTAGGATTGCTCTATATTGCTGCATAGATCAAACCAAACCACCGGAATACTACCCTCTATCTCTCTGCTTGCTGTCTATTGGCCATACTGATTGTATGACTTCAAGAGTTAACTACCTTCTACTCTGCCTGGGCCACACTACAAGTCTACGACTGCCCAGTAGAGCCGCATCCGCCGCATAAGCCGTCTCTGCTAAGGCCAACTCTCATAGTCCCTTTGACCATCTACCGACTATGGAGGCCCTCAAGGCCGTCTTCTTCAAGCCTGACCCGGCAGCACAGGTGAATACATCCACTTTGTTACAGATATCTTAATAATCTGGCGGCTAATTTCCTCCCTCAGATGCGGAAGTGCAATGCTCTCATACGGTCAAACACACGAAAACTCGACCGAGACATATCCCAGTTAAAGGCTATTGAGATAAAAACGAAACAGTTTATTGTTGCTGCTTCTAAAAGAGCGCAGCGGAACCCCTCACAGGCCGAGCAGGCAGCGAAGGAGACACGGATATTCGCGAGGGAACTCATCCGGATAAGAAAACAAAGCGCCCGTTTGACAACGAGTAAAGCACAGCTTGAGAGCGTGAAGATGCAGGTTAATGAAGCATTTTCAGTCAGAAAAATTGAAGGAAGCCTCAGAGCATCGACCAGTATTATGAAGGATGTCAATACCCTAGTCCGACTACCAGAGCTAACAGGCACTATGCGGCAGCTCAGTAAGTTACCTTAACCTTCCCAATAATTTACTCTGCAATGGGCTGCTAACTGATATAAAAAAGGCTTGGAGCTAGTTAAGGCCGGGATTATCGAAGAAACTATTGACAGTGCCATGCCAGAGGACCAGTTGCTAGAAGAGGAAGAGGAAGAGGCAGACAATGAAGTCGATAAGATACTACAGGAGATTCTACAGGGTAGGCTGGCTGCTACAGGCGGCATCAAGCCAGAAGAAACGCTTCAGACAGAGGAACCTGTTCCCGAGGAGTTCGAAGACCAGGAAGCTACCCTAGAACAGATGAGAGGCAGACTAGAAGCCCTGAAAAGTTAATAAGGCTTGAATCAAAGCTGCACTGTTCCTCGTCTTTAACTTCCTTTACGCCGTTTACGCAGTTTTTAATGACCTGTCTTCTGCTATGTTACGATGTATCTTGGATTTGTCCACCTGGAGGCGTGAACGGAGAATGTAAATGGAGTTTTTGGAGTATATATATCTCTTCATCGAAAAGGCATTGCATACACACTACTACATCCGCACAGCAAATCATATATAAGAACGCAATCACAATTAATATAAATGGGTAAACATAATAGCTCTAACAATCAACTAACTAAACATCTAATCCGAAAACGACTATAATCAACAATGGCTGTTGAAAGCAAGGAGAACAGCTCCGTGGTCAGGCAGGGAGTTATAAGCCAAATCTCGACACAACTCAATATCCCCTCTTTCCTCTACCTCTCCGCTTGGGTGGGGTATTGGACATACTTCCGAGAGCAGGGAATTCCTCCTGGGGCGCTTTCTGGCCTTCCTGCTCAGCCAAACTAAGCTGGATAGCAAGATCGAGGTCATCAACGTTGTCCTGCGAAGAAGTCCCAGAGAGGCTAGGGGAGAAGGAATAGGAACCAACGTCAGTGATACCTTCATCTGTGAGTACACTGCCTTCTTTGGGAGACTGAGAAGCATTGGTATCCTGTAAACTTCGGCGGATTGCCTCAGCTAAACCAGGCTCCAATTCCTCGTCGACGGTATCCAGAGTAGGTGTTGATATTTGTCGAGTGAGTGGATTGACACTGAACGTCTCGTCTGATGCAATTGTCTCGCTAGAGGAACTTCCAGCAGAGCTGCTCTCGCTCCCTCTTCTGTTCCGCTCATCGCTCGTGTATGATTCCTCACTCAAGAGACAGGCGTAGGCCAAGAGGTCTTCATCACTGGCATCACTGCCAAGTAGATCAGTACCAAATCGTCCACTCAAGTGAGCGAGCTCTTTCTCTTTTGCAATCTTTTGCCTTTCAAGTTCGGCTTTTTCATTCATAATGTAGTCCATCAATGCTCCTCGGCCAGAGTTACTAAAACGCTGAGTTTCTGGCGAACTGTTGCTGCCGCGGTGGGAGTAGCGAACTCGTCGTTTATTGCTCTTGTATTGATCAGCAGCAGAGGAGCTGTAGGCCCAATAACGAAGCTGCGTTCCAAGGGCAACAATCCCTCTAAGCCGAGTAGGATCCTGGTCAAGGCAGATGGCTCCGGCAGCAAAGAAATTATGGCCAACGTTCTGGTTCGCTGTAGTAGCCTGTACAAGTCGCCGACGGGCGCGAGAAGAGAACCTGGAATTCAGTGTGCGGATTGGTTGGGTGGATGAGGCAAGATGATCCCAAGCTTGAACTAAGCCATCGTTGCCTCCATGAACGAGATAGAGAGCCGTCAATGCAAGGCTAGATATCTCGGGTGAATCTGTATGAATAATGCGGATGGGCATGATATTATTCACCATATGAGAATCCCCAGGTATAGCGGCCCTGATGTCCCAGACGAAAACGGAACCTAGGGAGGTGCCAACAGCCATGTATCGGCCTCGCTGACCGGGAATCTCTGCAGAGGAAACCAGTGGATTGCTCGAAACTGAAAAGGGAGTGGAGCATAGGGAGGACATCTCCGAATTACCACACATCCCAAGCAAGGGGTCTTCAAACTTTGTCAGACGGGCAAATGTAGACATATCTAAGGCACAAGCAGTGATTTCAGCAGATTTTGGGCCTTCAAAAGTCAGATTTGACATCCGCCATTCGACAGTAGCTGGCAAAGAGTTAGAGCCATTAGATATTGGAGACGATGCCGAGTTTCTGGAGGAGATAATCCCTCCACATCCCGTTCTGCCAAAGAGAGATGATTTGGCTTCGACTTCAGGCTCTGATGCTGGAGAAGAACTTCCGATATTGTCTAGGGATGGGCTTTCACCAGTCCTGACACGTGTAAATCTCTTGACAGATGCAACCTGATCCTCACCGGCAGAGCAGCAGGCGACCATGAAAGATTCACCAGCACCTTGTCCATCATCACCAGCAAAATCTACCTCGAGTTTGCGCCTCATGTCCCAACCTTGATATATCGTTCGGAAATGTATAGGTTTGAAAGCAAGGAATCTTTCAATATCTTTTGTTTCAGCCATTATTTGATCACGGTTTAAATTCATCTCATCCGATGATGAACGAGGGCTATAGGTTGCATTTGTGGAGAGTTTGTTGAAGGGATCGGGCACAGGGACGCGCCGACTGCTTTCAACAATTTCCCAGGATACAGTGCGGCCAGTGAGCCATGCTGCCTTCTCAAGCGCCTCAGGCTCCAACCTCTGGTAGGTATCAAGACCACGTGGAATACTGGTGAGATAGAAAAGCTCTCCAAGGGCGTTTAGGACAGTTATCCATATCCTACGCTGTGATAGCCGTTTTGCTGATAACTTGTCATCAACTTTGATGGCGATAATGGGCACTCCCGGACATAACGCCCACCTAGCTGTCATCTGGCCTCGTTCAAATCGTTGATCATATGAAGGATGCGGGCCAAGTGCATAGGACGTGAGGATGCCTGACGAAGTCCCCGTAATCATTCCGCATAGCCCATTTGTTGACTTCAAGATGTCAGATGATTTGGCTATCCAAGTCGCGCAGATCCCAAAGGGTGTGGCATTGACGGACGGAATTCCAAGTTCATAATGAGGATCTAGGACTGAACGGGGAAAGAACCGGCCTCTTTTCTCACTTGTAGAGAGAAAATAAGTACGCCCCTGGGGACATCCCTCTCCGTATACCATACCATGAGGTTGACTCACGTCCATCACGTTGGGATTTCCAACGAGATTTCCTGCTCCCAAACCCCAAGGGGCTTCACCTGGGTAGCTATCTGAAAAGTGATTGAACATTCGACTTTCGGATAAAAGTCCCCATTTTCCGGCACCACTTTTCTTTGAAGTCGGATCACTCTGGGTAGCGATCCCTTCCTCGCTTGCTCCATGGACAAACGCAGGGGGTTTGCTCTCTATACTGGATCCAAACGTACCATCAATGTGGGAGATTGGAAACTGGAGCAAGGAGTTGTACGTCACAACGGCGTGGGCAGCAGGCGTAGAGCCAGAACGAGTTGACTTGCGTTGGTCCGTCACTTGATAGCTGGTAGGTTTCCCACGAGCTATCGAGTGTAATAGCCTGGTCCGTAGAATGTATTCATTTCTCCAGGAGCTCAAGGCTGTAAGCCTACAAAATGCGCGCCTTTTCAGGAGATTATGCTCCCAATCATCGCTTCTTTGCCGGCCTTCATTCTTTTCGGTAAGCGCAGGTCCGGGGAAGTACCGGGAGAAGGCTATCCGCCATGCATGCGGGGTGGTCACCAGGCTGTGGAACCGACGGCTTACAAGGCTTATCGACGACAGAGACGAAGGCTGGAGGTGCGATAAGATATGTGTCAGGACCTCTAACAAAACATCCATACAAGTTAGCATGCAAACATCCCAGCTCGGTGAAAACCCCCCACGTGGATGCGTCATTTCGTACCATTGGGAAAGCTCTCGATGGAGATGGCGTGTGGGCTGAGATCTTCGCTCAACTTCCGGTGCACCGCGAGAGCACCGTCATCGCTTGAGTGACGAGGGGAGGATACATGTTTTGCGGGGAGTTGCGCTTCTAATCCAGTGTCTGCTGCATCGCCGTCAAGTCGCCGGTCGGGGGTGCAAGGCGGCAACACCACTGAGCTAGCGGTATAGCCACTGCTGCCGTCATCTCGACCTGAGACGCGGCTGGCAGAGCATTCCTGATGAGAGAAGTTTCCATGCTGGGCAGCGGGTTGGGTGTAGCGCGACTGGTTCTCTGAAGCAGTAATGGTAGACCTGTAGCACTCTGGTTGCATAAAAGTTGGGAAAGAAATCTGGGGGAAAGGAGAGCGTAAGACTGAACCAGGATATGCCGGATCAGTCGAGGAGCGTTAGGGGGGCTGTCAATGGGAGATGCGGCGCTGTGTTTCCTTGCGGGCAAGACTCGAGTCCTTGTGGTGACGTTGAAAGGTGGTTGAAGATGCGAAATGACAGAAAAGCGAAAAGGAGTTTTTTTGGCGGCCTTTCGGGAAATGACGAAACCTAAAGATCAAAAAGTATGGTCACGTGAACACGCGTTTCCCCGTCCTATCATTTTGATACTTCACAGGCTTCAGCGTCGACGTCACTCACTGCCTGGCTTATTATTCACTGTCGAAGCCCACCTAAGGCAACGAAGGAGTACGGAGGTATAACAAGAAAGGCCGGGCAGTCAGTGAGGCCATATCATATCGGTTTACACTAGAATCGGCAAAATTCTCCACGTAAGTGAGTTATTAGGACGCTCATCTCTATGGTATCAGCGAGCGCAACGGCATCAAGTTACCTCATGCATGTCGCCACTGTGTCTATAATTATTTGTTTTTTACCCTCGTATTCAACCCGTTTCGTCTTCCCCAGTTACTTACATAACGTTCAGGATAATATTATGATCATGGAGAAGTTTGACCTTCCAATAACGTCTAGCCCTGTCCCGAGCAGTTCGTTTAGTGAACTTACTGCAGTGTCGGCTGGGACAGCTGAAGATCTTGACCGTCAATCAAAAGAACGTCTTGAGAGATATGTGGCCGCCAGCGAACGCGACAATGTTGTTCAGCTTATGGATGCATTCATGAAATATCTTCCCAATGACGGGTCCGTGAGGCTTATGCAAGATGTGATCTCCCTAGATGAGGATGAGAAGCTTCGCCAGCTGAAGGAACATCTCGTGGACGCGATTCTGAAGCCTAGTAAGGATAATTATCTATTACTTCAAGAAAGGCACTCCGTAAAATTTGCCTAATTAATTGCTGCTTTCCAGTTCAAGCTGTTGGTGGAAGAACTCCTGCCCCTACCCCATCTCCCTGTCACGACTCTCAAGTCCAAATTGACTCCCTGATGATAACATCAACGAATCCCTCGTCCCGCAATCAACAGGCTAAGCTAAAAAATGACTGCCTCAAGCGAGATGGATACCGGTGCCAGGTTACCGGCCTTTGGGATCGTCATTCTGTGGAGACTGGAAAAATCGTCCCTGAGGACGAACGTATTCTAGCAGCGACGGAGGTCGCCCATATTCTTCCCTTTTCTCTGGGTAGCTTTGATGAGGACAAGCAATTTGAGGTAAGTGCTTTCTATATTCTTAATATATCTATACGCAACCTTCTAATCAAAAATATATATAGGTTGAAAACAAGGCTACCATCTGGCAAGCTTTGTATAGATATTTCCCAGGTCTGGAGAAAGTTATAACCCCAGATGCTATCAACACACCTGCAAATTCCATTACTCTTTTTCAACTTCTCCACCCTCAATTCGGCTCCCTAAACATTACCTTCAAGGAAACTGTTAGTCACACCAGTTCTATAAATTATGAGTACTGCGGAAATAACAAATGTCACTTTAACAGGATCAACCATATGTTTACAATATCGTGCATAAGCTGGCCAATTACATTGAGTTCTCCTACCTCCCCAGAAATGGCCAGGTAACCTTCCACTGCTACGACAACTCGATCGTTATGCCTAGCCCATTTCTTCTCTCAGTCCATGCAAGAATTGGGAAAATTCTCCAGGTAGGTGGGCTGAAGGAGCGATTTGAGAAAATTATGCGTAGTTTATACCTTCCTTCTGAAGTCGATCCCGATGGATCTACCGATTTAGAAACAGCTGTGTCCGATAAGCTGTTTATAGTAACGGACGTTTAAGATCTTGTCTTAGTTTTGCAGAGAAAAGCTGTTTCAGCATTGTTTTGTCAGCATTACTACATTACCTTCATGGGCATTGGGTTTCAGCTGTTTTGTCGGTATTACTACCTTCACGGGCGTTGGCTTCATCAGCAATGGTTCTCGGAATTGGGTCATCAGCATTGGTTCATTCATTGGCTTGGTTTATAGGCATGGGTTTCATCGACACTTCTTCCATTCCCAGATTTAGCGTATTGAACATCAGAATTACTCATACGACATCATCAGAACAGAACACACTTAATCTCCATCTTCATGTTGCTCACCCTCATCTATGCCCTCTCTTGTTTGTAGACATCCTGCCACCTGACCTTGAATAGCAGAATTATCTTTCTTTAGCGATTGAGTTTTATTAAGTAGACCTTCGCCCCGAGACAGATAAATCCTCTCCCCGTGCTAGAACCCATAAACTGCGTCCATAGTTGCAGTAGAAAGTCCAGTATAGCGATGCTATGTGCGAATATTGGTTTATTACGTCGGTAGGTCTGTAACCTACCTTGTAGGGGAGTCTGGCCCTTCCAATAATTGTGCTAACTACCAAACCAACGACTCCTTCACGACGCGACATCATATCAACATTCTCCATATCAAGATTTGAGTTAATATATGGCCCTACGAGATATTATTTTTTTTTATATATATAGGGTGACTAGTTAAGCAGCAGGTCTCCCAACAAGATGGTTATAAATTCGGGATGCGGCTATGGCGTACTTAGCTTGGTTAATTGGATGGGTCAGTATGATTGGGCTTGATTAGCTTGTGGTTAACCAGTTAACTTAGTCAATAAATATCTGTTATTGGTCAGAATTAATTAACTAACTAACCAATCAACAATTTAATTAGTTAACTAGTTATTGAACTTAACTCGTAAGTTACCAACTAAGTGAGATCCTTCAATCAATCAAACGAACCAACTGAAGATGAGGAAAAGTGTTCTATCACAACTCGCTAACATTATCCTGGCAAATACATGTTGACTTCTACATTTACTTTACTCTGGTTAACTACCGTATTAAAGCCAGTGACTGGTGGCTACCTAGTTACCTAACTAGTCACCTGATCGGTTGTTGCAGCCTGGTGGATGGATCTGGAGTGCCTCGCATAGCTAATATACCGGCATAAACTTCAATATCCATCAAAACGACGCTGTAGATTTATGATACCTAAAGATGCCCCCAGCCGGTATGAATGCCATTTCCTCATGAAATCAATGTCATACTGACTTATCTAGGCGCGGACACCATACGTATACTTGTCTCAACGGACAACCATGTTGGGTACAATGAACGCGACCCCGTACGGGGCGACGACAGCTGGAAGAGTTTTCATGAGGTGATGTGCCTTGCTAAAGAACGAGATGTCGACATGGTACTCCTTGCAGGAGACCTGTTCCACGAGAATAAGCCGTCCCGAAAGTCTATGTACCAGGTGATGAGGTCTCTGCGCATGAATTGCCTTGGAGATAAGCCATGCGAGCTGGAGATGCTCAGTGATGCCAGCGAGAACTTTCAAGGAGCTTTCAATCATGTTAACTACGAGGATCTGGATATTAATGTGGCCATTCCCGTTTTCTCCATACATGGGAATCACGATGATCCATCTGGTGAAGGTCACCTGGCGGCCCTTGATTTGCTGCAGGTATCAGGCCTGATAAATTACTATGGCCGCACTCCCGAATCCGATAATATCCAGATCAAGCCTGTTCTACTGCAAAAGGGACGTACAAAACTAGCCCTGTTTGGGATGAGTAATGTACGAGATGAGCGGTTATTTCGCACGTTCAGAGATGGCAAAGTCAAGTTCTTTCGACCATCGATGCAGCAGGAAGACTGGTTCAATCTTATGAGTGTACATCAGAACCATCATGCACATACTGAAACCGGTTATCTGCCGGAGTCATTCTTGCCGGATTTTCTTGACTTAGTTATCTGGGGCCATGAGCACGAATGTCTGATACACCCTCGATTAAACCCGGAGACAAATTTCCATGTCATACAGCCAGGCTCTTCAGTAGCAACGTCCCTGGTTCCTGGTGAAGCCGTAAAGAAACATGTCACCATATTAAGCATAACCGGACGCGAATTCAAGACGGAGCCCATTTTACTAAAGTCCGTTCGGCCATTTGTTACCAGAGAAGTTGTTCTGAGCGATGAAAGAGAGATGCAAAAGCTTTCTAGAAAGGAAGATACCCGGACTGAAACGACACGCTTTTTGATGGGTATTGTCGAGGAGATGGTTGAAGAAGCCAGGAACGAGTGGCTACAGCAGCGTGAAGCCGCTAGTGATGATGATGACGACGAGGTTGAGTTCCCTCTACCGCTCGTGCGGTTGAAAGTCGAGACATCGAGGCCCGGAGGAGGAAATTTTGATTGTGAAAACCCACAACGTTTCTCGAACAGGTTTGTTGGCAAAGTCGCCAATGTTAATGATGTTGTGCAATTCCATCGCAAGAAGAAAGGAACGGCTCTTACACATGGCAAATCCGACGCACCAGATGAATCGGCTGTCTCCCATCTCGTGGCCCTTGACGCGATAAAGGTGGAACAGCTAGTCCGAGAGTTCCTTACGGCACAGTCTTTGACAATTCTGCCACAAAATTCGTTCGGAGATGCAGTATCCCAATTTGTTGATAAGGACGACAAGTATGCTATGGAAATGTTTGTCAATGACTCATTGGAAAGTCAGATTAAGCATCTGATGAACCTAGATCGTGACCAAGATGGAATCGATCAGGATGACTATGAACGTGAGGAAATTATCCAGGCTGCCATGGATAAATATCGCGAACAGCTTGAAGAGCTATTTGCTAAAGGAAAGGGCAGGAGAACGGGCGGGAAGAAGCGGTTCAAGCCTAAACCTGACGGCTGGGATACGGAATTTGACGGTGTATGGGAGGATCAACCTGGTGCACTAATACATTCTGATTATGAAGATGGCCACAACGATGATGATGGTGAAGAGGAAGAAGCCCCTGCCAGAGCCACGACTACGAGTAGAAGACGAGGCGCATCCGCTGCTGCGTCAACGTCAACTCGTGGTAGAGGCAGAGGCGCCAGTCGAGCTGCGGCTAAGACCACTACAACAAGGGCACGGGGTAAAGCAAAAACTTCCGCTGCAACGACACGGGGATCTAGAAAAGAGGTCTTTGAAGATGACGATGAAGATGATGATGACGCTTTCCTGGAAGCGATGCCCGACGATGATGAACCAGTGATATTAGATGATATCCCTGAAAACATCGACGACGATGAAGGCCTATTCGTCCCTCAGCCAGCACCAAGATCCCGCGGGAGAGCAGCACCAGCCGCAACAACCAGTAGATCCAAGGCTGCGTCTACTCGCAAACCAGCTGCACGCACAACTGCGGCCAGCAAGAAAGTCCAGGGCACATTGAACTTCGGCCGGTCTCAGACCAGCCAGAGCCAAACTCTCGGCGGCACTAGTGTCAGTGGCTCGAGTACGAGACCCACGCGAGCTGCTGCCACAAGAGCAGCTCGCAGTGTCAGCGTGATGAGTGATGGAGTTGAATATGACGATGACGAAGACGCTTTTGATCCAGCGCCCATTGTCAGTAGTGGGCGTAGTTCAAGGAGGAGATAAGGTTTATTCCGCGAGATAGACAATCAAGATGGACTATGTTCATTCAAGATGGACTATGTTCATAATGGTTCATCACCTTTCTACTACGGCAGATATTGCATGTGGATCAATGACATATAGTGTTATTGATTTAATCGGGGATCCAACACAATATATATGTCTGCTTCTCATATTTTGATAGAACAAAAGTATTCCAGGTGCAGTCATTAGGAAATGGCAACCTATGGCACTCGCGGCTTCCGCTTATACTTTGTTTACACGCCCATACGATGGTTTGCCCCTGCCTAATCCATACAGATTACTTTCCTGCATGCTAAGATTTATTCCACGAGATACAACTACGGCAGTATGTTCATGATATCTACATCATTGGGCCATGTAGTGACTTGCTGTATAATCGAATACACATCATTATCGTCAAGCAGCACCTCAGTAGAACTCTCAATGGATCATTCCCCGTCTGGTTAGTTAAGGATAACGCGGCAGATCTTCCATGCAGGCAAAACCAATTATCTTGTCAATCCGAATATGTCCTCTCCGGTTTGCCTAACCATTATTTGGGCGAGATGCCCGTCCACTTCGGTAGTCGGGGCTCTTTTTTTAAGGTCCCCCAGGACAGGACGGAAGTCTAAGTGCCTAATTGCTCGGATGCCCTTGTTTTATTTTGTAACTTTTAGAGATACACACCATGTTTTTTATGTGTATCCCCTAGCCACAGAGCCACACATAAAGTTGCCAGAATATCCTTCTTTCCTAACTAGAGAGTACATATCTTGAGTATAGCAGAAGATACAGTCTCCCTGGCCTCCCTGGCCTCCTAAGTCCTCTAATATCTAGCTTATAAGGGCTTAACCTCAAGATATTAGAGGGTTAGGGAGATTAAGGAGGCCAGGGAGACTGTATCTTCTGCTATACTCAAGATATGTACTCTCTAGTTAGGAAAGAAGGATATTCTGGCAACTTTATGTGTGGCTCTATACCTTGGGATACACATATAAAATAGTATATATTACCCAAATACAAGAGCTTACTCTATATAGTTAGGTAGTGTGGAGCAGGGGCATCCGAGCACTTTTCTTCGCAATCAGGGGCATCCGAGCAATAATGAGGCGGAAGTCTAAGTAGCGAGATAGCTCCCCACCATAGTTATCTCGGATCGGCGGATCGGCAGACGGGGTCTCGACGGGCGTCTCGAGATTGCCCATGGAGAATCATGGCTATGCTTTTTTTCCCCATCCTCCTCCAGCAGGTGCAGAGGTGAGTAAGAGAAGATGAGAATGATAGATCTCCCCGACTATTTTATATTGCCCGCAGGTACGTAACCAACAGCTAAGCGCTTGCCGTGAAATCAACATATATCACAGCCAATCGACACCAGCCATCACAGCTTTATGAATAGTTAAGCAACTTGCTTCTTGACTCCTGTCGCAGGGTGCTATATTAATGCCGCCACGCTATCTTTTACCCCCCCGAGGCGGATTGGCATGCTTCTCCTCGCATCAGTCAGCCTTGCAGTGGCAATGCTGACTACAAAGGGTCTCTACAGATGTTTACAAGATCATAGCTACGCCAAGAGCATGTCGGCCGACCGGTTACTCTTCGTTATATCTTTTACCTGGACGTGTTTTGTGATCTAAGAGCAGCCAAGAATCGTGGTATCTGAATAACCATCACAGCAGAGGCAGCTAACGATTTCACAGTAATTTCCCGAGCATGCTGATTTTGGCTAAGCTATAACAAATAACGCTTAGCCATGGGGACCTTGGATTGTAACGAAAGTATGCTGCCGATATCGTACTCTTTGGTACGTGATTTGAGAAGATCCAAAAAATGATCAAATGCTTCATATAGTAACTATCTGGCGATCTGAGGTATATATGCCTAAGTATCGACATAGAGATATACGTTGTTAAGGATATATATACAGTACTAGGACTGAAATGACCAATCAGTAAATTTTTATACCTATCCCTCATACAAAAAGAATGTAAATGTAGTACATCACCCATCCCTGCACACTATTTATCCCTGCCATTTTCTAGGGTATTTACACCCAATCAAAATATTCATTCCAAGGATAAAATAATAATAAATCTCACATATAAGCAGACCCGCAAGTACTCCTTTAACAAACATTACCCCTGAAGGGAGAGTTGGTACAATTTATAAGCAAGAGGTTTAAATTAGGCATTTTAAAAGCTGCTTAATAAGCCGAAGACCCGGAATACCCTTGGCATTTAAGTGATCGGTGATATTGTGAGAACCCCTGGACTTCCAGGGGTGGGTTTTCCAGTATTAACTAAGGATGGTGGTTGGTCTGGCACGGGCTTCTCTCGGATAGGGGAACAATATCAAGGGTAGGGTCTGTCGGTTCACTAGGCTAACCGTGGGCTTCTATGGTTAGGGGGACCTCTCCTTATATAGAAGTCCATGGCTAGTTCCTTGCATGCCATAAGTAGGTTTTCTATTACCTTAGCTACCTTTTCCAGGTATACTGTAGCCTTGGAATAGGTAGTCCAGGTGTAACCCGAACCTTAGAATAAGTAATCCTGCTAGTTCGTGACTGCCTGTTCCAGGGTTCTCTGGCTTCTCGACCTTGGCAACTTGGTCAGGGCAAGGCCATAACAGATATCTAGACCTCCGTATGGGCGGGCAGCGGCCCATAGGCCGGATGGGCGGGCAGAGCCCCTAGAAATTTCTAATAGGTAGAAAAAAGGTAAGTCTTTAATAAATATAAGAATTATCTCTGCCCTTTAATAATAAAACCCAGAGAATTATTATTAGGGAGGGTAAAAAAGATACCTAAAACTCTAAAAATTAGTGGGTGTGAGTTTAAGAAGCCGAAGCACCTTGGCATTTAAGTATAGACGGGCCAAACCCATGGGCAGCTGGATGGGCGAATATTTTTATATATTTAGTTATAGTAATTTTAAAAATCCGAGCCTTTCTTTGTCTCTATTCTAAAAAGGCCTTTAACTGGCTCAATTTAATAGCTAAAAATATAAAAAACGAATGTCTAGGGAAGTAATTAGTAAGCCTACCTATATACGCTAGTGACTGACTAACCAGGGCTTGGCGTTAAAGCTTATTCATGGGCGGCCCATGGACAGCCGTGGGCGGACAGGCCTTGGCCCGCCGCCCGCCCAGCCTGCCCATGCGGAAGTCTAATGACATCTGTCCACCGATGTATCATAATCCACGCTACCTAGGCCAGGGAACCGTTGAAATCGGGTCCCATTTTGTTTTGATCATTCTACAAAAAAAGCAAAATGTACTCCGTTCCTGGTGGTGAGAGCTTACTATACTCTGTAGATATCAACGTATTGGAACTAGTATTTAAAGTCGGCCTGACAGCCCGCGGTCTTCAGCTACCTGTCAAGTCAATTGTCACATACTCTGAGCATTTTTGTTTGCCTTTAACTCACTGTTGAGCATGATATCTCTCCTCCGTCTCTGCGGCTTCCTGGCTGCAGGGTCTCTATTTGTTCTCGGTTCACCTATCACTGCTCCCTCCACACCAACCTGCGATACTACCGATGGCCTTACTGGCAAAACTGGAAACGAAACATCCCCATTCTGGCTCATCGGGCATCGAGTACTGACCAGGGGTGGCGTTAGAGCTGCCCTGAGCCATGGAGCCAACGCTCTCGAGATAGACATAACGGGGTGGCGGAGTGGATGGTACGCCGACCATGATGGACTGCCTACGAGCGCAGGTGATAAGGTGGTAGACATGTTCAATGAAATTGCGGATCAACGCCGTCAAGGAGCCCAAGTGAGCTTTGTATGGCTGGACCTTAAGAATCCCGACTACAACAAGAAAGGAGTGCACATAGTTTCTCTGATAACGCTCTGTCGAGAGATACTCGAAAAGGCTGGAGTGAGAGTTCTGTATGGGTTTTACACCTCCCAAATAAACGGGCTCGCCTTCAAAATTGTCAAACAGGTGCTGAGCGAGAATGAGGCCATTGGTATTGACGGCAAATTCCAGCCCGTTAAAGAGGATTTCGAGAAAAAGGGTATCCCAGCCCGGAAGCGCGTTTACTCTTCGGGCCTTTTTAATCCAGATTTGAATTTCGGCAGATGTCGGGAGCACGGCCGTGGTATTTGCACACAACTTCGCAATGGCAAGACGTCACACGCATTTGCCAAAGTGTTTGGGTGGACGGTTTCATCCTTTACCAGGAAGAGTCATGTTTACAAGATGCTGGAGGTCGGTGTTGATGGTCTGATCTATGGGTTTGTAGCCACCCATTATTACGACCACAAGAATATCCATCGCACAATGGCCACTATTCGGGGATGGCTCGAAGCGCATAAGGATACGCACCGCCTTGCCACTATTGAGGACAACCCCTGGCACGTTTCGTGAGCTGAGAAATAGCGAGAGCAGGAAAGGTGCTGGGAAAACGGCGAGGTCTCCAGTCAACAGCTCGCTGGCAACCCTGTTGTGGCCATTGGAACCTGCAGTAAAGGAAATAAACCATGATGATGATTGGTCTTGAAGGAATGAATGGACACAGCAGCCAATTATTATTGGCGATGAAGTTGAGCTGGATAGTCACACGGAGGTCAGAGCTGACTAAGTCCCATGCACGTGACAGTAATAGCTAATACCAATAGTCGAGATGTTAAGGTAATAATAATACCCTATATTATAAACCATTTGCCTCTGTAGCTCTCCTGATCCAAATACATGAATAATAGTTCCTTCACGGGCGGAAGATGCTTTGGGTACTAAGTAAGTTATACGTAGAGACAGCAGCGGGTTGCTGGGCGCTTGAAACCAATCCTATGTTTAGAGTTAACGGCTAAAACCCTACTTTGGGTTAACTTAATGCTTATTTTGTCGACAGGGAAGGAACGACCAACGACAACACAAACATTGATGACAAATGACAACAGGATCCAAGGAATAATGATAGGTAGTCAGCCCGAGCACTCTATTAATGTGGCTACCTATTCTATCTATATGCTACCTAGTGGGTGAATCCGAGATAACCAGCTAACTACTGCTTTTCCTCTGCTTTCTGCTTGAACTGGACCATAAGCTCATCGACATTCGGCACCTTGGCCATGAAAGCCTTGATGGCAGGCCTCTCGTTGCAACGCTCCCACCATGCCTTGAGAGCAGGTCTGGAGGTAATCACATCACCCTGTCCGCGCTCAAACATCCTAGCCAGCGGAACGATATAGTTGATATCGACAAGCGTGAACTTGTCACCGGCCCAGAACTTCTTCCCGGTCTTGGAGAAGATCGACTCAGCGACGTCAAGGTACTCGTTGAGGGCCTTTCTGTTCTTTTCCAAGGAAGCAGGGTCGGCCTCCAGGCCTAGCAATGGCTTGAAAGCTGTCTCGAAGAGGACGGTTGAGACGGGAGTGTCGAAGCAGGCGGTTTCACAGGAATATTCCTGCTCGAAGAGGGCGACGGCAGCGTTGTCGTTGGGGTTGGGCAGGAGGTCGAAGTTGTAGCGGCTGCAGAGATAGCGGGCTATGCCGCGGGACTCGTACATGGTGATGCCATCTGAGGTGACGATGGTAGGTACCTTGCCGAAGGGGTTGCGGGCGAGGTATTCGGGGGTCTTTCAGGCTGTTAGTTGACCATATATTACAAACACAAGTACTTAGTGTCGTGTAGGACTACCTTCTGCTCCTTGTTGGGAATGTCAACGGTGATGCGCTCGTAGTCTGTGAAGCCGGCCTCATCGATGGCGAGCTGGACACGGTCTGGTGCCGTGGCGATGGGGTGGGCATAGAAGGTGAATTGAGGCATATTGGATAGTATAAGTTTGTATAATTTTGATGATATTGATATTGGTATTGGTGTTCTTGTTGTCGCTGTTGATGGTGATGGTGATAGTAATGCTACCTACGGCAGAGGAGGTGCTTCTTTATATACCTCTGCCTCCTCCCGCAGAACTACATAGTGTATACCTGTCCTGTACTCCAGGCTGTTCAATAATATGCCCATCTATGCCAAAGACGGAGAGCAAGTTCGCCCGCGTCGGAGTAGCTCTCCAGCCCGTCTGCATTGAAGATAAGGTTCGTCCGAAGAAATGTTCCGTCTTGACCTCACTAGCCAGGGGTACCTACCCCTGTCTGTCATCCTTCATCCGCTCTCGCTTACCAATCTTTAGTTCCGAAGCCGACTCAATCTAGGCAGCAACATACTCACATCTGTACCTCTCACCCAGTGACAAAAGTAATAATACAGAGTATACTTCCTTCTATAATAATAATAATAATAATAAAGAGTAAAAAAAAGTCAACTGCCAAATGTCCTCCCCGCGACCCGCACGCCGACGTGATCTGGTGCCGCCATCCCCGAGTGGAAGGCCTCTGCAGAATTGCTTCCCTCAAGCGTCTCTTCCATGTCTTAGCGCGCCGCAGCCATTCGTGGATTACTCAGCACGAGTGCGGGAGAACTTTTACTCCGAGGAATAAAAGTCGCGACTCGAGGATTCGAACCAGGCGTCAAAGGTCGTGGTCACGTGAAGTGGATCGGGGCGCAGACGAGGGCGCGACAGTTTCCCTTCGGCCATTACAGCTATAAAGGACTAAAGCGCCAGCTAGCGGTAGAAGAGTAGGTAGTCAGCTTAGTCAGAGTATTCTTAGTCAGTATAAGTCTTAGTCAGCATAGCGGGGCAGGAGCTCGATCTTCATCTTCAGCGCCTTTCAGGGATCTTGCTTTAGTTTACTCAACTGGTTATTATTAGGGACTTAAGAAGCTGCACCTATGGAGCAGGCATCTTGAAGGACTCCCTCTTGCTGGTATTCTGGTATTCTTGTAGTCCTCGGATAGGTAAGACAGGCAAACCAGTTAAAATAAAAATAAACAAATAAATAAGCATAGTTGGGACAGTGTCATTCGGCTAACAGTACTCCGTAACTGGTAGTGTCGGGTGCCATCTCGAACGACACTGATGGGACCGTCTTTGGGGGTGTCTTTCTGGCCACGCACATATACTTAGTCTACTTCCATGTTTCGATGCTTAGACAGACTGACATTGGTTGAAGACAGACACCCCCCCATGAAGACATCCATGACGAGAATCCATGGGGAGATCCATGATGACAGCCGCGGGTGGCCGCAGGATCGCCGGCTAAGAGATGCTGCTGACATATACTTATCGCAGTCTCACCGGCCAGCGCAGCGATTGGAAGTAGGTTACCTGGAGGAAAGCCGAGTCGGCGAGAGCGACGCCGAGCGAGATGCCGAACCACAGCTAACTGGCGCCGTTGCCGCCGGGGAGCTGGAAGCCCATCTCAGACCATCGCAGGCTATCTCTGACTATCTCTGACTATCGCCAGCCGGCTGGTGCTCGAGATTGGTCAGGTTCTCCTGCCTGGTTTTATCGGCCGGGTTTCAGGCGGTTTCACGGACAGGAGGACATGGGAGGACAAGAAGAATGAATGACATGGGCATGGAGATGGGCATGGAAGACGAGGGGAACGGACAGCGCAGGCGACCTGCTTTCCTCCCTCTTCTCTCACGGCGAGCCATACAGAGCGACGGAGGGCCATGCAGAGCCATGCAGAGCCATGCAGAGCCATGCAGAGCTATGCAGAGCTATGCAGGACGATGGCCGGGCGATGGAGGGAGAATGGGAAGGTACATGCGGGGCCGCGGTGTTTTGGCTGGGCCGCGAGGTCCCCAGGCATCGCCCTTCCATGGCTCCTCCACGGCGCTGCATGGGCCGGCATTCCCGCGCATACCTAGAGAGGCCGACGATACTTAACACCGCCCGACCCCACTTCCTCCATGACACGGTCCCTTCCCACAACCTCCGCCTCCATCTCCTCCTCCTCCTCCTCTTCTTCTTCATCTTCTTCATCTTCTTCCTCTCAACAACTACATCCTCACCATCTCACTCTCAGCATCAGCAGCAATCATGGCCCTTACGCAGAAGATCGAGACGCCCACCGCCACCTTCGAGCAGCCGCTCGGCCTGTAAGTTTTCATGAGCTTATTTTGTATATATATATACTGACGGACAGGACAGGTTCATCAACAACAAGTACGTCAAGGGCGCCGAGGGCAAGACCTTCGAGACCATCAACCCTCACAATGAGAAGGTCATCTGTGCCGTCCATGAAGCTACCGAGAAGGACGTCGACGCTGCAGTTGCGGCTGCCCGTGCTGCCGTCGAGGGTCCCTGGAGAAAGGTCACCCCCAGCGAGAGGGGCCGCATGCTGACCAAGCTCGCCGACCTGCTCGAGCGAGACATCGAGATCATTGCCGCCATCGAGGCCCTCGACAACGGCAAGGCCTTGTCCATGGCCAAGGCAGACGTCACCAACGCTGCCGGGTGCCTCAGATACTACGGCGGCTGGGCCGACAAGGTCGAGGGCAAAGTCATCGACACCGACCACGAGACCTTCACCTATACCCGCCACGAGCCCGTCGGTGTCTGCGGCCAGATCATCCCCTGGAACTTCCCCTTGCTCATGTTTGCCTGGAAGATCGGCCCGGCCCTGGCCACCGGTAACTCCATCGTCATGAAGACCGCAGAGCAGACCCCTCTCAGCGGTCTCTACGTCGGCAACCTCATCGTCGAGGCTGGTTTCCCCGCCGGTGTTGTCAACGTCATTTCTGGCTTCGGTCGTGTTGCCGGTGCCGCCATCTCCTCCCACATGGATATCGACAAGGTTGCCTTCACCGGCTCCACCGTCGTTGGTCGCCAGATCCTCCAGGCCGCCGCCAAGTCTAACCTGAAGAAGGTCACCCTCGAGCTCGGCGGAAAGAGCCCCAACATCGTCTTCAACGACGCCGACATTGACAATGCCATCAGCTGGGTCAACTTCGGCATCTACTACAACCACGGCCAGTGCTGCTGTGCCGGCTCCCGTATCCTCGTCCAGGAGGGCATCTACGACAAGTTCATGGCCCGCTTCAAGGAGCGTGCCAACCAGAACAAGGTCGGCGACCCATTCAAGCCAGACACCTTCCAGGGCCCCCAGATCTCTCAGCTCCAGTTCGACCGTATCATGGGCTACATCGAGGAGGGCAAGAAGGCCGGTGCCAAGGTCGAGGTCGGTGGTGAGCGCCACGGAAACGAGGGCTACTACATCCAGCCAACCATCTTCAGTGAATGTACCGATGACATGAAGATCGTCAAGGAGGAGATCTTCGGTCCAGTCTGCACTGTCCAGAAGTTCTCTAGCGAAGAGGATGCCATTCGCATCGCTAACAACTCCTCTTACGGTCTCGCTGCCGCCCTCCACACCAAGGACCTCAACACCTCCATCCGTGTCTCCAACGCCCTCAAGGCTGGGTAAGTTTCAATTCTTTTCACTGTCTGGACAGAAACATGCTAACAACTGTAGAACCGTCTGGGTCAACTGCTACAACCTCATCTCCTACCAGTCTCCCTTCGGTGGATTCAAGGAGAGCGGTATTGGCCGTGAGTTGGGAGGTACGTAGCTCATCAACTTTTCTCACCCCTTGCGTTAGCCAAAAGTATAATTATTAACTTCCGTCTAGAATACGCTCTCGACAACTACACCCAGATCAAGACCGTGCGCATCCGCCTCGGTGACGCCATGTTCGGTTAAACGGAAGAGTCAAGTAGAACTAAGTATGCTAAATTGATACGACCAGGTACTGGGGTGTTTTTTATTCAAAAAAAGAATTAGCCAAAATGCAATGAAATGAATCAAATGAATCATCTTCACCCCCCATCCATGCATAATGAATGTCCTTCTTGGTCCTGTAAATTAAACCCAGTAAAACCCTTCCCCCCCCCCCCCTCCGGCAGCAAATGCATGCTAGCATCTAACTCTTAGCACGGACCACAGGCATCCTAGATAGATTCATGATATGTTTTGCTCATATACTCGTAAAAGAAACAGAAAAGGGTAAAAAAAGAAAGAAAACAGATCAAAACGCCAACCCATGCCCAACACCCGCCTACTAGGGCAGGCTAAAGTCGAATCAAGGTTAAAAAGGTTTATACCTAGTCATGGCGAAAAGAATATTTAAAGGAAGTACTCTGCTTTCTGCGGCCGGGAGGCAGGAACATGTCTCATCTCCGCTGGCACGGCAGCGAAGAGCTTGAAGACTGGCTTCAGGTCTTCTCGCACCTCACACACACTCGCCATATTGGCGCAGCGGTAGCAGTAGTTCGGTGCACTCCAGACCGTGACCATGGCCTGGCTGTCGAAGTGGTATTTGTATCCTTCGTTGACAAGCTGGTGGGCTCGGGCAATCAGATTAAGGTCGTTGACTGCGCAGAACTCGTCGGCTACTCGGCTACCGAATAACCAGCCTAGCACCATTAGTTAGCAACCTTTGTTCCTTTTGACAAAAACAGTAGAGAAGTCAAGGAAGTCAAGGAAGTCAAGGAAGTCATCTTACCGGCTCCACGAGGACTGACGGCCCATGTTAGATCCTCCGTCTCATCTGGATCAGACCATACAAGATCACAGAATGCACCCTCATGCGGAATCTCTTGCGCCCTCGCTACGATACGCACCTGATCCAGCGTTCGAATCTCCGGGCTCAGCCCACCGTGTAAACACAACACCTTGCCATCAACAATAACGCCCAAAGTCATAAAGTCAAACACCTGACAACATGCCTTCCATACCGATGCATTACCATATTTCTGTACACACTCGTCATAAAAGCCGTACACCTGCGTAATCTGCCTCGACTCATGGTTCCCCCGCACAAGAGTGATCTTGTTCGGATACCGTGCTTTCAAACAGAGCAGTAACGTCAGCGTTTCCAGGCTGAAATACCCTCTATCCACATAGTCGCCTAGAAAGATGAAGTTGCCGATGGGAGAAGCGCTCTTGTCTTCTTCCCCGGCCTCATTATCTGCATTCGACTCCGTTGCTTGGCCGCCCGTCTCTTCGTCGCCATCATCCTCAATTACAGAGTTGGGTGGTGAACTCTTCCGTAGCCTTCGCTTCAACTTCGGATCTGTGATGGTTGACGGAGGCTCGATGTCTTCAGATGTTATTATCGGTGCTTGGGCGGAAGGGGCGGCAGGACGAGTGTCACCGGGCATCCCACCGGCTACGCGGAAAAGCTCGAGTAAGTCGTAGAACTGGCCATGTATGTCACCACATATCGTCACCGGAGTGGAAACCGGTTGAATGTTGGATTCTGACTAGTTAGCTGGGCGATCAACTTTGATAGAATTTCATGTGGATGTGGGTGGGCGATGGCATACCCTCCATCATGTATTCCTTGACCAGCTCACATAACTGCTTCATGTGGTGCTCGGACAAGTATTTGCAGTTTTTAGCTGCCTCTAGCCACTCGTCTGGGCCGGCATTGGGCTTCAGTCGCGCCGGGCCAGGCTGGGGGACTGACGGGTCGACCATCGTGGGGACTCAACCACAGAGAGGCACAACAGTCATCGACGTGGCAGTTCAGCTGCTCGGGATGGGCTATCCTGTCTTATCTCGTATCTCGTCGCTCTTCGTCTGCCGAAAAAGGCCCGTCAGGGGCTCCGCGCTTCTTGCTTCTCGCCTGCTGCTGACGTCGACCTCGCCGCCGTCTGTGCCTGGTTCGTCTTCGGTGCTTGTTGTTGGTCTTCCAATCCTCGTCTTTCGCCCGCTTCGTCGTTTTCTTCTGACGTTGTGCTTAGTCATCGCGTTCCCTTCGCCCGTTTTTCTAGAAGAACTTTAAATAATTAAGCGTAATTTTTAGCTTTTCCTCTTTTCTGATTTTCCAACGACGTCAAGCGACGCCAACGAAAGGGCTGAAAGATACGGAAGACAGCGAGAGACGACAAAGAGCAGATCAGCAGCGTATCTGGGGTTAGCCATGCTCGTGAGGCTGTTTACTCGTGTTCGGAGGAAACGTTCCCTCCCCCCCCCCAGTCCTTAATGCTAGCGAGATATAAGCGTCGTCTCGTGGCAGGCCTTTCGCATTGTCTGGTGCTAGGGTGGCAAGCCCTTGTTACAGACCAGCGGGGGCATTTTTCTTCATCTCTTCTCTTCTGGTCGCCCCGGTGGCTGAACTAGAGTGTGCGTCTAGTGAAGGGAGCCCCAGTCGCATAAACGTTCAGCCCACTAAACGAGAGGCAACCCCGGCGGACAAGAAAAAAAAACGTGGTTCTACTCCATGCAAGCCCCCAGCCTTGCGACATCAGTATCACCAACCCAACTAGTCAAGGAAACCGGTCTCTCTTCCTATCACCTCTCCCTCCATGCATCGTGATACAAGTATCCACCTCCGATCCTTGAAAGGGAGGGAGGGACATGTACATGCATCTGATATATGGAGTGCCAGCCCGCGAAAAGAGGGAGGTGAAGGAAAAAAAAAAAGGGATGAGGAAAAAATAGTTACTCGTGAACTGCGACATCCGAATGTCAAAATCGCTCCACTTCTCTACTTAGACAAGCGCCGAGGGTCGAGTCGCTTCTGATTTTTTTATGTCATCTTTGCGGTGTGGATTCATGATAATATTCTGGAATTGAATTTTGGGATATTTTCCCTCCCTCTTCTTCGTCCATCGCATTATGATGCGTTTTGTCTCGTTGTCTTTCTTGCTTTGTGGACGGCTGCAGCCATGGTGTCTAACTCACAATGCCAGTTTTTGACCTGGGTTCGGAAGGCCTCGCGGTCACGAAAACAGCATCATCTCGACCATTATCAGCAAAAGGCCTTCGAGATCGAGAAAGATTTTAACTTCTCCTCTTCGTCTATATCCTCCGAGGGTACAGAAAGACAGTCACTGGATAAGAATCACCAGCATAACTCCTCTCCAGCTAAAATATCGCTGGCTCGACTTATTGCAAATGATGCTGCTGAAGCTGATCGCCTGCTACTGGCATGTAGGGAGCTCGGTGGCTTCTACCTAGACCTAACGGCAGCAGACCTTGGTGAGGATGTCATGTCCGATGCAGACAGGTTATTTGGTCTGGGAAGAGATGTCTTCAACCTTCCAGAGGACGAAAAGAAGGAATACGATATGGTCAAGTTTGGCGGATACTACGGGTAAGCAAGAGATCTACATATATCGTGTCTGCCTAGTATTATATCATAGCTAACAGAGTTGCCTACAGATATAAAGGATACCGCAACCGAGCACTTGACTTCAAAGAATTCTATACCGTCTCAAAGGACGAAATATTGGGCCTTCAAAGTCCGACAAAAGTCCCCCGACCTCAACCTCAACCTATACAATCATCACTCCCTCTAATACAAACCTATATCCGAAACTCCCACGCTATAATATCCCTTATCCTCTCTCGTCTGGCCTCAGCCTTGGACCTACCACCGGAGTCCTTGAAAAACATTCACCGTCGCGATGCAAACAGCGGTGACCAAATACGGTGGATCAAGCTGCAGGCAAGCAAAGAAGCACGCCCGCCGCCAGAGAACGATGTCTTGCTGGATGAACATTCTGATTCAAATAGCGTCACACTGATATTCAACCAATCGGGTGGACTGCAGTTCCGTTCGCCCCAGGCAGACTCTTCACTCCACAACCTCCCCATACCCAGGGGCAATCCATTAACCACTACAACTACGACTCTCACCACTAATCCCACTCCATCTCCGGAACCCACAATAGACTTCTCGGGGGGTCCCAATCTCCCTGCCAACTGGATACCCGTCAACCCTCTGCCTGGCCACTGCATTATCCTAATGGGCGAACAGCTCGCCAAACTCACGGAAGGCGGCGTCCGAGCAAACGTACATCGTGTATGTGCTGTGCCCGGTACGCAAGCCAGCAGCCCTCGGTACTCACTTGTTTACTTTTCTCGGCCTGAGGATGACGTTATCCTGAAACAACTTGCCGGGATCGCCGTTGTCCCAAAACCAATGACCGCGCACAAAAGCTCGCGTGAGCTTCCGAGCCAGTGCAAGCGAATAGGCAAGGTATTCGAGGGGATGGGGTGGGTAAGGCCATCGCCGCCTCGCTTCAAACAAAAGAGGTAGCTCAATGCGCGGAGACGGAAGGCTCTAACTAACTACATATAAGCATTTTTGTTGTGACGATCGGTAATGAACGAAGTATGGAGGGATGGACGCATTTTTTTTTTAGAAAGTCGATGCCCAGGTGGAGCTGTTCTATTCTTGTTAATATTATTGCTGTCATATTATTACTTTATGGATACTTGAGGCTATTTGGAGTTACTTTTGAGCACGGTTGATACCTGGAGTACATGCTCGCGAGTACCAAAAGGCTTTTTTTATAGACATGTCATTAGATAGATTTTTTTTTTTTCATAAAAGAATATATTAGTCGTTGTCATATCCGAATGGAGAATTTCTTCTGTCTTAAGTCTACATTAATATCTCATACTTTCTCGAGTGAGGAGGTCATCCAGGCATAATTTGGCTCTGAAAACCGTGGTCGCCAGGCCAAGATGCATGGCAGGGACGGGTATCTTCTCTTTTTTCTTGTCCCATGAACATCATGAACAGTGGGTCTGTAGCGAACAGCGAACATGGGTTGAGGGCCATTTTTAATTTCGCTTTGCAATCCGAATCCCCTCAACCACAGCAAACGGTGATCTCACATGCGTCGCTTGAAAGGAAGCTCGTTAGCCAGACCAGGCGCGGGCGACAGGGCAAGATATTTTTGACTGTTTTAGGGAGGAAAGAAAAGGTTAAATAATGGGGATCAAGAGCTCACCTTTTATCTTTGCTCTTCCAAGAGAACACAAAGTGGCCCAGGAATGCTCCAATGAGAATGCAGATGATGAAAAATCCATTGTAGTACATGGCCAGCAACATCACAAAATATGCTACTCCGAACTGTACCATATGCAGCAGGGATCGAAGCGTGTGCTGCAAGAGCGTTGGCGAACGTCTTCCTCCCACGAGCCTGGGTGATCCATTGGCATCCCTCGGCTTGGAGCTGTCAGGATCATCGGTGAATTCGCTGCCTACTGGATGTGAGTTTGCAGCAGCCATGGGGGAAGTTCCGAAGCCGAGTTTGTTGAACAGAGATGGTTGGCCCGCGATATGTTTATCAAACTCGCGTCCTAGACGACGGAGAAACTCCAGAGACATGACAAGGAGGATCACACCGATACATGAGCCGGCAAACATTCCCCTGGATGTGATTCGCCATGTTGATGAGATGAAGCCTATCCCGTCACATCGTAAGAAGGGGTTGCTCGTGACAAGCCGGGATCTGTTAACAGAGAAAAGGGTGCTCACATGCGTCGATGACATTCCAGTTCCAAAGCATCTAAAATGTTTATATGAGCAGGGGAAGCTAGTGGTTTGATAGACGCACGGGGTGAGTATATATAGACTTACAGATATCTTGCACTGGCCCATACCGTGATTCGCATGGTCCATGCCGCCGTGCGCTCCATGATCCATTGCAGGCATTCCATGTCCTCCATGATGCATATCATGGGCACCGGTCGGCATGGGCATGTTGCTGGTCATTGCCATGGTCATATCCATCTTCGCAGGCCTTGTACTTTGGTTAGTTACTTGTGTGTGTGCGTGTTTTGGCTGCGAGCAACTGGTAGATGAAAGGGGAAAATAAAAAAAGCCGGCGGCCAGAAGAAGTCATATACCACATGCAAGCGGGTGGCTGGCCGGCTATAGTCATATATATAGCTTTTTCTCTTATAGATTGATCATTGGCGTGACTGTCGAAGAAAACAGGACAAACAACCGCCTGCGCCAACTCCACCGCACCTGATAGTCAGCGAGTTAGTTAGAGAAGCGAAAAACCAAGCGTGCGAAAACATGCTCAAACATGCTCGGCTGCATCTTCAACGCCCGGTAAGCCTGCAAAGGCGGAGGTCGGCCTGGTCGCACAAAGGGCGCCGCGGTCGAGGCAGGTCGCTAGTTAGATAAAGAGGCAGCTCGGCAACCCTGGATATCAGAAGAAGTGGGTTAGCCGGCCAACGCGCGCCCTTCACCATCAGCACAGCACCATCCTGGAACATGGTCTCGCATGGGAGACTCGATGATGCCGCCGCCAGCTCCCATCCGCCATGCGTGATGTCGTTGAAGAGGTAGACGGCGTCAATAGAGCGGCGGCAACAAAGCGTTTAACTATTCGTCATTGACATCCGTATTGGGAGAGTAAGTTAGCTAAGCTGGCTGGCGGCTGGAACCTTCGGCGGGCGGGCAGGATGAGCATCACGTGACAAAGCTTTGCCGCTCGACGTTTCCAGCTTTATGTCATCGACAGTTGCTGGCACACACATTTCACCATCCATCAGACAGCGCGCAGAGACGGGGCTGGAGGAGAAACCTAGCATAGTCCAGCCTCTTATAAACTGCTGCCGAATACCATGTCGCAAAAGAACCAGCAGAAGGCGTCTCCGGGGGTCCTTGCTATCAACCCAGCAGCGACGCAGAGAGCTGCTCCTCCGCCCACACCATCATCCAAGGGCCACTCCAGCAAAGGGAATGCCCCCCGTCTAAAGCTGCATGTGAGACGTCTGCCCCCCGGCCTGACACAGGCTGAGTTCGAGACTGCGCTGGGAGACTACTGGAAAGTCGGACGTGGGAAAGTCGACTGGTTTCTCTTCAAGGAGGGGAAGGTTTCTACCGAGTCAGTGTTCCATATTGACCAAGGCCTTTATCTATATCTAACAGCGGTGTCTTTCTTGAGCGTTCAGCCCGTCTAAACCGTCACGTCCCGGAAGGGCGTATCTACGAGTTACGTCGTCAGTAACTATCCCAGAACTCTCGGATGTGATTCGCCAAACCACATTTCACGACGCTCGAAATACCTACAACGATTCCGCCCTACTTGGACCGCCGACCCTGGAATATGCCCCGTTTTCCCGCGTGCCTAGTGGAAAAGTTCGAAACGATGCTCGAGTAGGCACTATCGACCAGGATGCCGAATTCATAGCCTTCCTTGAGAGTTTGACCAACCCAGTCACCAAGCCGTCCGAGGAAGAGACGGTCGAGGCAGTAGATAAAGTAGAAAAACCAACGATCACCCCACTCATCCAATATCTAAGAGAGAAAAAGGCAAACAAGGCAAAGGAGGTTGCTGCTGCAAAAGCGGCCAAGCAGGCCCGCTCAGCTGCTGCCAAAGAGAGCAAAGGCGAAAAGTCGATCGGGAAGAAACAGCTCCTCAGCCGTGCAGACAAGTCAACTTCGGAGAAGCAGAAAAAGGACAAGGCAGCCAAGGATGTTGCTGTTAAGGATGCCGTAAAGGCCGCGAATAAACAGGCTGCAAACGGATCTACCAAAACTGAAAACAAAACTCCCGCAAGCTCTGTCAGTCAACCACCCCAAGCGTCTCCAGCACCAGAACGGAAGAGAGAAAGGGGAAGCCTCACTGCAGCTACCAAAATATTACGACGTGATTTGGGCCTCACTACACCTACACGAAGAAGGGATAAGGCTGGTCAGGCATCTTCTGGGCCGGGCGGTAACGCTGCCGCAGAAAGTGCAAAAAAGGACCAACCATCAAGCTCGAAATCAGAGTCTAATAATCCTGCTCCCTCCCCCAAGGGGAAGAACGCCGCCGATTCTACGCCCAAGTCTGCACCGAGCAAACAACCCAAAGGAAACCCACCCGCAGAGCCAGTAGCAGCTCGAAACAATGCAGCTGGCAAAAAGGCAGCAGCTACTCCAGGCACTCCAAATACGAAAGCGTCATCAACTCCTGCGGCCCAAAAGAACCAACAACAGCAGCAGTCTTCTCAATCACCATCGTCAAATGGAACGCAGGCATTCCTTAAACACGCCAATCCCTCCCAAGGAGTAACGGAAGATCTCCTCCAGAAAGGATTCTCACAGTTTGGCAAAGTCATACGTGTAGAAATTGACAAGAAGAAGGGCTTCGGATACGTCGACTTTGCCGAGCCGGCAGGCCTACGAAAAGCCATTGATGCAAGCCCTGTGTCTATCGCCCAAAGTCAGGTAGTCGTGCTGGAACGGAGGACGTCTGCCGCCGTAGCACAGAACAGAGGTCATGGCAACCGTGGCGCCGGAGCCGGCGGTGGTGGTGGAGGAGGAGGAGGAGGAGGAGGAGGAGGGCAGGGTCCAGCTCACGCGAACGCCCAGCAACAGCAATCACCGCAAGGGTCGAGACCAGCACAGGCTGGATCTTCACCTACAGCTGCACCTGCACCTCCACCTACAACATCGCCTGCTTCTCGTGGAAATCCAGGTCCTCGTGGTAGAGGCAACCGAAGGGGATATGGTCGTGGAGGCGCTGGGGGACGCGGTAAATAGTTTCGTAGCTGGATCACGAACGATAGCATAGCTCTTCTTCTCCACATTACGAATCAGCATAGAGATGCAAGTCTCCGGCAATACACACAAATTTCGAAACGACCACAAGCCTACATCGTCTACAAGGAGCCAAAAAAATAAAAAAATTTTGAACAAATTTCCTATTAAATTCTACTAAGTAGTTATAAACTAAACAACCGACATCCCACTCTAACAACTCAAGGGTGAATAGAACCTTTCAGACCTCCTCGACACCCACCTTGCCAGGCCGACCGAAGTCAGACGCCACGACGAGGTAAAGATCATCACCACTCTCTAAATCAACAGGATGAGATTCAATCAAACACCGAAGCATTGTCAAGTATCATCATCGCTGCCGAAGTATAGGCGAGAGTAAAAAAAGGCTTCACTTTAGGGCATCGAGGACATTAGGGTCATCAGCAAGGTTGGGACTCATGTCGCTTTCGTAAAAACTACAGAGTAGGGTCGTTTACTATAGAAATGCTGTTGGAAAGAGAATAGTTAGTTATCATCATCATGAACCTCAACGTGTGGTGGAAAGCAAAATGTGTACTCACATTCTTTGAAGTAAAGTCGACTGGTTTTTAGAAAAGGGTTGAAGGGGAGAAGAGCCTTTTATACCTTTTCCAAACCGCGCTAACGCTAAGCGAGGATTCAAAATTTTCATTTTTTTTTTCTTTGTGCCGAGGTAAGTCCCAGCCAATTGCATAAGGGTTATGTAATGATTATATAATAAAGTGCAAACCAGACACACAGCTTCGGCTCAAGCGCCCGGACAAAGTTAAGGTTCGGATAAACCTTTTTTGTATCAACCATCGACCGTGATGAAAATTATTGAAAAAGCAACAGATCGGGCTATGATATCGTGTGTTACCAGCATCTTCCATCAGCAGCCGATGCGGGCAACGGAGATTGCCGGCATGGCTGTCTGGATATGTGCCACCGATCTGCGGTACAACATTCAGCCAGCAACGTTGTGGCAGTCAGTGACTGTGATATCCCAAATTCAGGGAATGAATGCAAACGCCCCAATTCTCAGCTCGTGGATAGCTACAGTATGGCTAGCTGCATGCATTCGATTATGCATGTGCCCATATACGTGATGGAAATGCTTCTTACATCAGATTTGTTTCCCCTTTGGGCCCTGTGTTTTCGTTTGTCTTCACTGTTAGGTACGCCGCAGTTCTCGTATATCTCGGCTATCGATCTGGAGGAGTTGAGATGCCATTCGTATTTCGCTTTTCTCGTGTTGGATACCCTTACCTATGGTAGTAGTGGGATATGAGAACAATATGCATCGTGGAATTCGCTGCTACAATACCCTATTCCAACATAGGTTAATGCCCTGATCCCCGCCATTGTGAGATGTTGGACCTAGATGAAGACTACTTATCCTAGGTGCGATGGCTTCATTTGAACATCAGATTCCCTCTAATTTTTTTCTTCATCATTGTGTGTCTATGCCATTTCTTCGGCCATACCATCATGGACCCGCTCATATTGTGCCTTTTCCTGTTTAAATTTTGCTTCTTAGTGACAGCGACGGAATATCGCAGGGATACTCAAGGTTCCATTACAGTTCTGGATTCTACTGCCTCTCTTTTACCTAGCAAAGCTCAATTCCTGTCCGGGGAGGGGGATTTCGATTCTCCAAAACTTAACTTTGTGAATGAGACTGTCTATGACTGGTGGTATTTTGACGCGGTATCAGATGATGGAGACTCTTCCATAACCGTCTGCTTCTTTACAAGTTCCTCTACTGCATTTCCTTTCCTGGTACCTAACAAGGGAATTCTACCCGTCTATATATGGGCATCCTTCCCCAATGGGACTGTGTCAGTATATGCGGTCCACGCCCAAAAAGCGGTTATTCAAACATCTAGAGATGGTTACGCAGGTATCTACCATCCTATACAAATGGGATGGCAGGGCTCTGCGGATCTTTCACGGTACCGTGTATTCTTTAACGATACAGTTCATGGAATCAAAGGCACATTTGATATCAGATCCGTATGTCCCCATTCTCCGGCGCAATTTACTAGCACTTATGTCGATGTTTGATAATTAACTTTAGCCATATTCAGGTAGCGCCACCACATTACCCATGCAGCGCCGCGTCTCGGAATGTGGATTTGCAAGTTTGCCCACATGTTGGGTGGGCCAACGCCATACCCGATGGCAATGCATCGGTTGACATGACAATCGCAGGGTCAAGGCTCCGGTTTCATGGTTCTGCATATCACGATAAGGTAAGCGTGCTGTGGAAGCCAGCCACTGCAGCCAAACCAACCATCAACATCTTCGTTTGCTTCTACTGATGTATGATGTATTCACCCGAATATAGAACTGGAGTGATGTGCCTTTCACATCAACAACAAAAACATGGTATTGGGGCCGTACTCGAATTGGCCCATACTCAGTCGTTTGGTTCTATGTGCTTACTCCACAGCATACCGAGCACGCTAGTGCTTATATTGCCAACAAGGGGAAAATACGCCATGCTGCGTGTGCGGGGGCAATAGTTACGCCTATACTGAATAGAAATGCTCCGTCTGCTACAGATACTCTACCTATTGGATTTCGCGTTGAATTCAACACTCCCGGAGAACATTCACCCCTGGTTAATATAACCATATTCAATGGTCTGATAATCGCTTCTGCTGGGCCATCGTATACACGGTGGATTGGAAATTCGACCGGATGTGTGATGGGGGATTGTGGGCTGCAAGGATTTGGGACGCTTGAGCAGTTCCGGTTATGATCCCACCAGCTCGGTAGCACCTAATGTTTAATTATCTTTTGCGCCAAATTGTCGGTTCTTCGTTTTTAGCCATACTTCGTCGAACTAGGAATGATTACATATCTAGACCTTGTTACTAGGCATAAAAAGTCACAGGACTTAAACTGATGACTGAATAAGTGAGGAAGAATCCTAATAAAAACTCCGTTATAACAACACTGAGTAGTTAAAGACAGGATAACACCGAACAACGGGTAGTATCACCACACATGGTTTTCAAAAAGCACTCAAACACCAAGATTGGGCAACCAAAAGAATGCAAGCTATGTTTGCTAATTAAATGCGGCCGCAGGAGGGAATGTCAAGAAAGAAAAACATTTTTATGTATCACACCGCTTATGTGGAAAGTAATGAGGTATTCGAGATAATGAGGTCAGGCTTGTAGGAAGGGGAGAAACGAAAGTCCAAGGGATAAAGACCTAGGGAAATGGTGATTAAAATGATATAGTTCGTAGAGTGTTGGTCATACAAGTACGGGAGCAATCAATGAAGGTAAAAAGCAGCCGCCCATGTAGTTAAATGAAATAGTAGTGAAACGAAGAACTAAGCCACCTCTTAGCTTACTGCAGGGAACAAACGAAATAGCCTCACGGAAGATGATCAAGTGTGAGGTTATATTCCACCATTACTACCCTTGCGCGATCCAGTTGCGGAAGGAGGTGTGGCGCTGCTTCCATCATCATCTTTTGCAGAATGAGATGCCGAAAAGGGTGCCGATGATTCAGATTTTATAATCCTTGAGTGGTCACTTTCAGAATGGGGGTCCTTGCCGCAACCCTTGACAAGTATATGTCTCTGTGCGAAATAAGGATTAATACCATGTTTATAACTCAAGAAGAAGGAAGAAAAAGTGCAAGGATACAGTAAAGCATACCTTAAGAGCATCCTTTCTCGAAAAGCTTTTGTCACAATGATTGCAGGGAAATGGCTTAACAGCCAGGTGAATGCGCTTATGTCGTTTTAGGTCATGATTTCGGTTAAAACTCTGCTGGCAAGTGTCACATCTGAATGGTCTATCATTTTGAGGGCCTGGGGGTCCGAGTCCATGCATATGGTGAGCTTGTGGATGCTGATGCGTATACATCTGTTGTAAGCTAGCAGCATGTCCACTGTTGAATGTAGGAAGGATGTTAGGTTGCATAGAGCCTATCAGAGCCATCTGGCTAGATGGATGATGGACATTACTCATCACGGGGCCATTCATGGCTGGAAGGTTGTATGAAGGATATGGTCGGGTGTATTGGGGGAGGGGTTGCTGGCCTTCAACTGGAACTTGTACCGGCACGCCAAGTCTCTGGGAGCTGTCGCTGACGGAAGTCTGGCTCATGGACATTGAAGCACCCGGATAAGGTTGGAAACCAGAAGGGTGTTGTGGAAGGGGCGATTGTTGAGGGCCTGGGTAACGGAAACGATGTCCATATGGATCCAGCGGCGATTGCTGCTGGGAAGCCTGAGGTGACATATGGCCAGAATTTGCCTGGGAATCCATTAATGTTTGCGCCATTGTTTGGGACGAGTGTTGTTGTGACTGGTGTTGATCAACTTGGTTCGAAGGATGCTGCTGAGAGTCTTGTGACTGCGAATGCTGTTGTAATTGTGAAATTGGCTGCTGCGAAGTCCCAGAGGAAGGGGGGTACGGGGATATCGGGCTGTACTGTGGCAAGCCGTCTGCAGCTGTTGATGGGGGAATATTACGACCTTCACAGTCGCGTCAGTTATGGAAATTTAACGGATCCACAAGTGAACAGAATTTTGGGGTCCTACCAGCGTTGAAGGGAAGAGATGGGACACCAGGCCAATATGCAGGACTGCTCTGCCCAGCGGAACCAGATGTACTGGGAGCCAGGTTTAGTGAGAACGAGTTCGGTCTGTCTATCTGTGGTTTAGATGCGAGCCCGATGGATCTCTTCTGACCCCTGGGAGATGAAGATGGGGCGTTTGGACTATAGTATTTCGAAGAGTTGGTCGGTTGAGGCTGTAACGGTTGTGGGTTGCTACGTTCAAAGCTTGGTAGTATTGTATCGTTTGACTGAGGAAACTGCTGATGTGGATGGAACACCGCCCCCATTCCGGGCGGGGATACGGCAAGAGCAGCCACGGTTGCAAAGGGCCCTGTTCGGTTGTGAGGCTGACGGACCAGCGAGATATCTCTTGGTCAAGGCTCCTGGAAAGACGTTGGATATGTTATTTGGTACAATAGCTGATGAAGGGCTACCATGCAAATAGGTGGTCAGTTTAATAAACAGAGATGCACAGATCGAGCTGTAAGCCGTGTATAAGGTATATGTGGAGTTGTGAGAGTGATGTTCCTGCGCCACGCCGAAGAGCAAATCAACATTCGGGTGTAAGAAACTTCCAAGTGAGAAATGAGGAAACCGTTTCTGGATCACCTAGATCCTTAATAATGCTGCCAAAGATCGGTGAGGCTGCTTCCCCGAGTAATATTTTCGGTGTTGAGCTAAAAAGCAAGCTATTCAAACATTATCTTTAATCCACCAGCCGAAAGTGGTTAGAGATAAATCCACTATGTGGTTGAATATGCAGAGCTGGGGGACTGTGGCCCAGGAAAATGGGACGCAAAACCTCCCTGAAAAGAAAAGGAATAATTCCCCGGATTGGCTGTTGATGCGGAAGGCACTTGTGACAGCACAAACGTTTGCTTTTGGGTGCAAACAGAAAGAGGAGCCTCAGAACGCTCTTAGCAGCATCACGCGTCCAGTTGAAATAATATCAGATCAGAAAGTGGGCCGAAGCTCTGTCAACAACCAGTCCACGTTCGTAGATTCTGCTGCTGGAGGTCGTCTAGCGCAAGTTGGGGTATTAATTCATTAATGATCTTGAGGTCAAAGTCAATGACGAGCGTAATCGAGAAATTTGTTTGCATAGGATCGACAGTGGCAGGAAGGGGGGAAGGACTCAAGATGTATACCTTTGAATGGATTCGGATCCAAAAGTTGATAAAGAATCGGGAGGGTGGAGTTGGTGGGACGGTGATCAGTTGGTAGCGTCCTCCGTAGACGCTCCGCTGGGCACAATGGGTCCTGACCTTGCAGCTTGACAAATCAAATAGAAAGATGGCGACGCAAAGCTTTTGCACGATGTTTTTGTCAGGTCTTCAAGATGTCCTCTTCCTAGGTCTGTCCCTTTTGTTTTTCCCACTCCTCAGGAGTTTGCGACGTGTCTGGTGGGACAAGCCCCCTGATGCGTGGGTGGCAAAAGGTAAGGGATTGGGTATCGAGCTGGCCTATCGATAGTAAACAAAGGAGGTGAAGGCGGATAAGGGTCAGCTTCCCATAAATGGGATGCTGGGCCAGGGGGAACTGTAAAATAAATAAGCTGAAGGTGGGAGGGAAAAATAGCAGATGCTAGTCGAAATAATCCCGGGCCCAGATTGTATAAATGGGGCGGAGAGCAGGTAAATAAGAGTAAGAAGCAATTTGGTTGAGAAGGGATAAGTCACAAAAAAAAATAAAAAATAAAAACACTCTTATCACAAGAAGAAATAAAAGGTGACAAGGGTGAAAGGTAATAGTCGTTGTTTTCGGGTACGTCTCCAGCAACCAGTCAAATAACAGGAAGAAACGAAAGAGCTTTGGATAAATTTGTCGATCCCCTTTTTTTTATCGATCGACTTGCTCGTACTGCAGGAGAGAAACTAATAGCGGATATGTTAGGAACTCTGACGAAGGTGATCAGCTCTGAGGTTGGGGGTGCAGCAACAGGCCAGATCAAGGCCCCTTTTCTCCCTTTCCCCGTACAACTCATTCATCGACAGCGGGATTGCTTGTTGATGTACTCCGAACGGAGTATGTTCCCCATAGCCTGTCTTCAGCGGAGAACATCTCTGCCTATCCCAATCCAGATAGTTACGAAGGGGTGGTCAGGTTGACTCTTGACAGCGAGGCCATCGAAAAAGCATTTCACACGCGACAGCCCAGTCTTCTTTCAGCCTAGGACTTTTGGGTTCAATTCCTCTCTCGTTTATTCAGTTCCAATCACGTCGTGCCTTGCTTTGACAGAAAGGATTGGCCACAGAGCAACGAGCGTGGGCCAAAGGGAGATTTTTGGTAAAGACATGGATGGGGGAGGCCTTGACTGGGCTCTCAAGGGCCTCCTTCCGCGGGTCCCACTGTGGTAGTGGGCCAGAGGCTGGTGCTTATGCAGAGAGAATGGGACGGATCGCACCCATCCGTCTGTCACTGGCGCAAGATGTGGATGCGCCTTTTCCACTAGTACATGTCTGTGTGACCGCCCTTGTTCTCGTCCTTCGACGATGTTGGTGGATCGGCTCACGCAGCGCGTCCAGCGCAGGAAGCGTCGGCAGGCGGGCGGGGCAGAGCGTAAGAAATGGCGAGAGTTAATGCAGCAAGGTTCAGGGATGCGTGGTCAAGGGTGGTAGGATGGGATGCTGCGGTCGACGCTAAGAGGGAGACCATTCGCCTGCAGACGGCCTCGATCAACAGCAGTTTCGCTGAATTGGCAAGACTTGGCCCAATAGTGGTTGGGCGTCACCTCTCACACCAGAGAAATCGGTCGAACCAAACGACCGCAAAGGTTATATCAATCTAGTAAAAATCAGCGAGGTCGTCAACTGGTACTCCGTACAAAAAGAAACGGCAGTCAGTGGTCAGTATGGTGCATGAGGTATCAATCTTGTCACGGGCCCGGGGAGTTTAGGAGCAGAAAATAAAGAAAAGAAACGACAGCAAAGATAGGAGAGGCAGAGAGAGGGAGAGGAAAGCTAAAAGCGCCAAATGCATAACGGTTTTAGCATTAAGACTTCATCCTCCCAGGTTGTTGCGAGATATAAAATATAGTTGAGAGTCAAGCAAGTCGAGCTGCAGGCTCACCACTCATGCATATTTTCCTCCGCATGCCCCCATGTAACAGACATATTAAGGAGCCCAGGCTAGAATCACTTCTATCAGGGAGCTTCACCGCAACAGACGTCCTCGGCTCCGAACTGGAGTGTTTCACGGTTTGGCCATCCCTGGAAAACAACCACAAGCTCGTCCTTATCCTTCCTCGTTGGGCTGAAACCGGTTTATGTCACTTTCAGCGTATACTCTGCATGTACGAAGTACGGAGTACTCCATGACCAACCCGGACACACGGTCGTATTCCTCGATCTTTTTCTGTCATTCATCGTCCATTTTCGCCTTCCAACTTGGCCGATACGTTGGCACCCCACGGAAAAAGCGAGCTTCAAGGTGCAAGCAAGCTTCACTCTGACAGAGGGTTGGCAGGCAAAGTCTCCCGATTCTGGGGACTAACCACGCCCCGAAATATGTAGGCTGGAGGTAATTTTTTTTAAACCCTTGCATGGCCATGCTTGCTGGCTGACATTGGTAGCTGGTGGCGCGCACTCTTATTGGGGCACGATCCGTCCTCCATACATTTTAATATTATTCCCATACTTTTTTTTTGTTGATAAAAATAACATCCGGGATGGATACCTGTCCCTAGAACCTGGATGACCCCTGATTAATAAATCAGATACATATATTCCGAGCTTCGGGTACGTATGTATGTCCTTCGTACTCCAGAGATACGATCTCAGGATGAATCCACCCAAAGATCAGGGACCATCAGCTGATATCGAGCTTCACACAAGGCTGTCTTAGGGCTGAACTAAAACGGCTGCATGTTGACTCCGGCCCTTGGGTCAATATACATACTTACATGCTCCATACCTACCCTTGCCAAATCGCCACTACCACGAGGTAAGTAGGACACCAGCCGTGCCAGAGCCAGCCTCAGCCTCAGCTCGTGAAGCACCCAGTGCTGCGTAACTTGCACAGCCAGCATCGGAAATTATCCAGAAGGTAGGGAAAACTCGGTGTTGTCAGACTCTCGGAAGCGCAACACGCGCCGTACAGAGCAATATCTGTGGATTTTCAAAAGAAACCATTTTCTTCGGCATTGTCACCAGCTCCCGGTTTTCTAGCCTCGCAGTTGTTTTCATTCCTTTTTCTTTCCCATCCCTATCTTGGAATTAACATGTTTAGCCGTTCAGTTGTCATGATGTGAGTGACTAGTCATCTTACCTATCACTTTACAGACCCATATACTCTTTTTCTCTCGGTTGTTATATAGGGATAGAACGGAGTTATTTAACTAGTTAGTGGGCCCGGTCATGGAGAAAAATCGGCATTCCAATGTTTCAGTCTCCCCTGCGAAAATGTTATGATATTGTTGCGCGTCCCTTTTCCCCCCTGGTTGTTGTTCTGTTCATCGTCGTCAATTCGACAGTTTGACGTTGTCGGTTAAAATAAGAAAATTGTTTGTGTCAGCCAAAAGAGGAAATTTTGACCTTCTGCCATATAACGTCGTTGCTCAACTGCCGCTACATCCAACACAGCCCCAAGCGATGTCGTTCCCGTCTTTTTACCTTTCCTTATCTCGATGGGCATATTTTTACCGGCTGGACACAGCGAGTAGAGAAGATATACCTTCGTCTAAGTGAAGCGCTGTGACCGAGGAAGACGAGCTTGCAAGCGAACTGGCGCAGTGCCTCCCGAACCTGTTATCAGTAGCCAGCCGTTACAAACGTGGGCTGAAGGGTCTATCTTCGCCAGGGCGATAGAGAACAAACTCCAAGGACTTTGGAGGTTCGTGGAGGAGCTCTGGCCCTTGGAGGTAGACCCTTGGCCGTTTCAGCGAAGCAAATTGGACGGATGTTAAGTTAACATTCAATGTCAGCTTCATGGCCAAATATTACCCAATACCCATCTGCTGTAAGGCTTATAGCCGGTTAGCATTCAAAGAGATCACCATAAGCACTCGAAAGTGCATGGCGTCAATGTCAACGTCAACGTCTGCCAAACCCGACATGAATACGTCACCCCGAATAGTAATCTTACGGGGATTGACAGAAGAGAGAGTACTATGTGATGGTTATCCATCCCCGGCTACCATCAGGAAGTGCATCAGACTGAGCTTGAATGGATTGAGCCATAACTCCCTCAGCTCGCGGAAATATACTGCTAAGCCCTCCATGTTATGAATCAGATGCAGCTTATCAAGTTATGGGAGTAGCGGCTATAAAGCTGCTACCGCCCGTTATGCAAACTTCAATCTGTGCCAAAATATGGGCGCGTTGGTTACACCGGATTGCTACGGTATTATGATTCGATGGGAGATCGTAACCTCGCAGCAATACGACTGGCGCCCTTCGACGTGTAAAGAAGAGAAAAAGAAATGCATGATCCCTGTAGTTCGTCCCCAGGCATCAGTATATGTACCCCAGTTTCCCACCTCGTTACTTATTTCTAACAAATGCGCTCCATCTAACTTGGGGGATAAACAAACCGCCAAAATGATAGCTCTCCCTATGCGTATACTCCCGTTGGCAGCTGGTTTGGCAATAATTATATATGTTTCTTCTTGCATATGGAATATCTTCGCTCGTCGACATGTCGCGCGCCGTCATGGCTGCCAACCAGTGGCAAGATCCTCGAATAAAGACCCTTTTCTAGGACTTGATGTTATACAGCGAGGGGTCCGGAACTTCAGAGAACACAAATCCCTTGAAAGAATGACTGAGAATTTTTACAAGTTCGGATATACCTTCCGATTGAAGTTGTTCACAACTCCCATCATCGTCACCATCGAGCCAGAGAATATCAAATCCATCCTAGCGGTCAATTTCAAAGACTACGGAGTCAACCATCGCTTAAAGGTACTCGAGTCTCTTTTAGGTAGAGGCATTTTTGACACAGATGGCGACCATTGGGCCATATCTCGAGCCCTGATTCGGCCCAACTTTTCCCGCGATCAGGTGGCAGACCTAGCCATGTTCGAGAAACTTATCCCAGACTTATTTGCATTGATACCTCGTGATGGAAAGACTGTAGATCTACAAAAGCTTTTCTTTCGCTACACTACAGATTCCGCCACCGACTTCTTATTTGGAGAATCAGTCGGAACTCTTAAAAAGCCGCAGCCGGAGTTTGGTTTCAGCTATGCATTTGACTATTCTTTGAAGAATATTATCCATAAGATGAGGTTAGGACCACTAGGCCTGCTTTACTATGACCCGAAAGCAAAGGAATGCAATAAGATTTGTCGTGAGTTTGCGCAGCAATTTGTCGACAAGGCAGTTCTCACAGTCGAATCCGACAAAAACAGAGACCAAGAAGACTCCAAAGCAAACGGCCAGAGATATGTGTTCCTCCATGAACTGGCATCACGTACATCCGACAAGCGCCGTATCTTGGATGAGGTCATGAACGTGTTCGTTGCCGGACGTGATACCACGGCCAGTCTTCTGAGCAATATGTTTTTTGTACTGGCTAAGCGTCCAGATATATGGGCAAAGCTCCGTACAGAGGTATCTAGTCTCAATGGCCGATTGCCTACGTACAACGAGCTACGGAACCTGAAGTATGTCAGGTATTGCTTGAACGAGTGTGAGTTGGGTGGACTATAGCTACCAGTTCCAAGCTACTTGCAATTCTAACCAGCCTTTACCAGCGTTGCGTACCCATCCCGTTGTACCGACGAACGACCGTATCGCCCTGAGAGACTCTATCCTTCCGGTGGGAGGAGGTGAAGACGGTAACTCTCCAGTCTTCGTACCCAAGGGAACGATAGTCAGCTATAATATATACGCGATGCACCGGCGGAAAGACTTCTATGGACCGGATGCAGAAGTATTCCGTCCCGAGCGCTGGGAAGACGGTCAACTCCAACCTCGCTGGGAGTATTTACCCTTCAATGGAGGACCACGAATCTGCATAGGCCAACAGTACGCATTAACCGAAGCGGCCTACGTTACCGTCCGTATGGCCCAAGAGTTCAAGACACTGGAGAGCCGAGACCCAGGACCCTGGGTAGAGTCGTTGACACTGACGATATGCTCCTTGAACGGGACAAAGGTGAGCGTTATCCCCGCGTAGCCTGAATGGCCCGAAAGGAATGGAGATGTTATTTATCCAGCTTCTCAACTCCCTTGGTTCCAAATAGTTAGTGAGATGTCAGCACCCAGCTCCTGCCAAGATATATACAATCCTAACCCAAAATTTTTAGCCAATAAATCTACGTAAAGACAGAAATTAACTTCGGGATTTGAGCTATTTTATTGGCTCAACAATCGAATTTAGCTCATTAGTCATCAAGTATATCAAACTGTAACTAATTAACAGACAGAAGCAAGGAGAACAAAATGCATGTTTTTTTCGCTTGTTTAGTATTGGCAATATTTCCGAATCCCTAGGATTATATTCAAATACATATCCTGCATGCGATGATATGTACCTTCCAATATCCCATCTGGACCAAATAATGCCGCCCGGTATGCATCTTTCATAACCAGTGCCGTCTGGATGACATGCATCGCCATCTCCGCGATTGCAGCCCTATCCTTCTGCGCCTCCCCGGCCTCCATCTTCTTCCAAGCAGGATACCCAGTGATAGTAGCAAGGATGTCGAAGGTTGTGAGAAGTTCTATCGGACCACTTTTCACAATTTCCATGGCTGACTCGAACGTGACACAATAAGCACAGAGGAAATCGTGCTTGAACTCTGCTACATCCGGCATTCCCTTTTCCTCTGCGTAAAGGATTGCCGCTACATCATCGACAATGTCACCTCCATGGGTGAGCTCATGCGTAACTCTCTTGGCTACCATTTGGTTTTCACCAGGGATTATATCTTTGATTCCAGAAGTGGAAGGTTCTGTCGCATCTTCCATCTCCTCATCAGAGTTGTGGCCATTGCCTCCATTGGCAAGACGGTTCCGTCTCTGGAGTACTCGGATACGCCAGGCTGGAGTCTTTTTGTTAATATACTTGACAATTCGCTTCAGGTCTTGAACCCGGGACTTTGGTTCGGGGTACGCTGTGAGAACCGGGGGCAGAACGACTCCCTGTCTGGCTATCTATATCAACGGAGCCTTAGTTAGTTGCAAGAGGAAGATACTGAGTTGAATATCGACATTCTAAAGTGTATACCTCTCTCAAAAGTTGGGTGTGAAGATCGTCGACCTCTTTGCTTAGTTGGACATTCCGTTCATGGAGCTGTGCAATTCGGGCCAGCGGTGCAAAAACGCCTCGGCCCACATTTGGTTCCATGACTTGATGCCCCGCTCTTTTATTGACTTCCGCAGGCCCTGCTATAAGGTGATAGAGACGAGCGTTTTATGGGTGTAAAGCTAAAGAGAAGAGCTGGCTCACAAGTGCTGTGTCAGTTGTTATATAGCAGCTCTTGGAATAACCCAATTGCTTGGATTGAGTGAAGTACAAAGAATACTCGCAGGATTATCCAGGATGAAGGTGATGGCAGTAAAAGCCGGATATCACTGATGCCCCTACGGAGTAATCTAGTAGCTTCCAGCTAGAAACGGACCCATGGAGCCATACCCAACTTCTAGAAGCCGGTGGATACTACTGATTAATGAAACATTGATTTTGATCTATATGCGGTCTGGGCAAGGAGAAAACGAGAACCAATATGTAGATTCAAAGCGAGTAGACAGAGAGAGTCACTATATCGTCCGAACTACACCACCTAAAAGCAAGAAAAAATGAATGGGGAAAGATAAACAAAACAAAACAGCATTGCGCACTTCTGCCTAAATGCCCAACCGAAAAAAACAAGAAACAAAAGATAAGAAAAAACGAGATGTATTAAGAAAAAAAGGGGGTGGTTGGGCATTCAGAACAGACGCGGTTGTATCAATCAATCAAAGCAAAGCAAAGCAAAGCAAAGCAAATCAAAACCAATCAAATGGAACAAGGAGGGGAAAGGCGTTGACAGTAGCAAAAGGGAAAGGAAATGGAAGGGCAAAAAAATGTTCATAATGAATCAAAGCGATCTATACGTGTTACCGGAATGAAGGTACGCAAAAGAAAAAATAAATGTCCTGCGTAGCAAAAGAGAGATGGTACTGGAAATGTGCTAGATGGGAGAGAGCGGGGCATCATATTATTAGAAGTAGAGTTGAGTTTGGTAATAAAGCCAGAAAGGACGATGCAGTTGGATGTACCTCTTGTTCAACAAGAGGTATAATGAATCAACTGGCTCTCATCAATCAGTCAACCAAAGAAAAAAGGGAGGGCGCGGGAGGGGCGGAGGCGAGAACGAACCAAGGAAACGCAAGGAAATCAAAAGAAGAGATATATAGCGAGGGCGGCTAAAAGGCGGGCCCTGAAAAAAGGTAGAAGAAAAGGTTTTTATCAGCCACTGGCCAAGAGCTGGGGCAAACTGGCAGAACATAGTTCATTAAACGTAAATGTTCCATCATGGGGATATGCTTTTTTTGAAAATAAATAGCCCCATTGCAAGAACTTCAGAGACGTTTTATTGGGAAATCCGCATGTGAGAAGAGTAAGAAGGAATCATAATAGCCTGACGCTGGGTAGGGGGGGTGGTGAAATGGGAGTAAAATCGCTTGGCTACAAGCTCATGGTCAACCACTCCCATTCCTGGCTGTTGGTTCTTGTTGCGCCAGCCGCCAAACTGTGGTGAGCTGGGTTGAATGCTGCTGGAGGTTGACGGGGTTGCTGGGGCGGTGGCTGGGTCACTCTTTGTCTGCCTAACAGGTCTTGCTCGGGAGGGTTTCTGACATTGGCGTACATCCCTGAGACTGACGATTTATCAAGACACCGTGGCCGGCCTGGGATGAGTCGTGATGGTGTACCGGAGGCTGTGGTAGGGGTGACGTTGACGTTGTTGCTGCCGGACGAAGTGATGGGGAGAGTTTGCCTGGGCGGTGCAGCGGCTATTGGCACGGCAGTTCGTGTAGGCACAGAGCTAGATGTAGGGGTGGTTCCTGTGCTGGAGGGCGTGCTCGAGATTGGAGTCGGGGGCTGGGAGAGGGCCGATGGCCGGGTGGGGATGGGGGCCGAAGACACGGAAATCTGGTTGGTGGAGTTTTTGCGGGAGGTCTTCTTGCCTGCTCTAGCTCCAGCGCCTGCAGCGACGTTGCTTCCTCCACCACGATTGCGTTTTTTGATGACATCTGTCTTAAGAGCGAGGGGCCGTACGACGCCGTGGAGTTTGAGGAACAGACCACAAGCGTTACATAGGAATTGGCCCTCAGCATTACGACGCCAGAGGGGAGTAGTTTGCGTGAAACAGTTGGAGCACGACGTTGTTGCACCAGCGGGTTCGGCGTTCTTCGTGGCACCAGGACCAGGACTTGCAGGCCGGGAGGGGGTGTTGCTGTTAGGCCCGGAGCTGGGAGAATGCGGTGATTTGAAGCCGCTGCTGTTTGCATTATTGTTGACAGCGGTGCTGTTAATATTGTCACCCCCTTGTCGAAGGAGCTGGGTAGCGTTTGGAGTAGATATTGTGCGAGGGATCTTTTGCCTTCTCGGATCTGGATCGCGGTTACGCAATTCGGTTACAGACGCGGCTGACCCGTGTGTTCGGTTTAGACTTCCAAGCTGAGCCCAGTCACTGCTTCTCTCGTCTAGATCGCCTGCGCCCATCACGAGCGGTTTCGATGGCTGGCTGTGGGCGGACGGCATTGAATTAATGGAGCCAGTATAGCTTCCCTCCCATTGCATACCCGAACCAAAGTTCATAGTAGCGTCGTCGAGTATGCTGAAGTCCGCAGAGAGGTCCATGTTACGGTCCAGAAAGACGTTGCCAGCGTCCTCTTCATTATCTGAGTCTCCGCCAAAGCTGAACACATGTCCCTTTGCCGAGGATAGACTAGTTGATGGCCGAGCAGAAGAGTCAGTCATGGGCTGACAGGTAGATGGGCTAAAGTGTGGCTGCTGTTGTTGTTGCTGCTGCTGCTGTTGTTGTTGTTGTTGCTGCTGCATGCTGAATCCGGACGGGTTGACTACAGAGGACGCTCCACTACTGCCAGCCATGTTGAACGAGTGGTCGTTGCCAGCATGGTGGTACATGTACCGGGATGTCGCAGGGGCCGAAAGGTTCGAGAGCGAATGTGAGTGGAATGAGCCTACCGGGTGCTGGAAGGAGGCGGAATGGTCCTTTTCGAAGCCTTGCTGGGGGGTTGAGACAGCCGAGTGATAGCCTGAGGCCGTTGAGGAGAAGAAATCGGTAGAGTTGATGGAAGAGCCTAGTGGGGTATGTGAATAGAGGTTGGAGAACGCTCCACTCTGGATATGGGACAGTTCTGTGGGGGAGAGCTGGAAGCCGGTGGTGAAGGATGGATGGTCCAGGGCATTGGCAACGTCATCCACATGGAAGGGATCCAGGTTCAGAGGAGCAGGGTGAGGTGGATGGCTTCCCAGGGTAAAACTGTGACTGTGGCCGTGGCCGTGATGACCATGACCATGGCCATGACCATGGCTTTGACTATGACTTTGACTGTGGCCATGGTGATGGTCCACCAGAGTGAAGTCAGTCATGCCCGCATCGGGATCTGGATCATGGGAGATGATCAACCCATGTACCGGAGGAACATGAGGAGACGACTCTGCTGGTCGTTTTCGGGCCTGACATTATATCAGTCAATGAACAGTAACGTATTCATCGTAGTAAACCTGACAGAAAGACCAAAAAAGAAAAAAAAAAAAAAATTTAAAAGGAAAGGGAAAACATACGATTCGTTCGTCAACGCTGGTCTTCCTGACTCTGCGCTGGACATAGCCGAACTCGCTGGTCTGAGTCCCGACATGCGGATGATGAGGCAGCGAGGCAGGCATGACGATGCCCATGGGAGAGTCCTCTTGCTCCTCCTTTGCAGGCCTGATAGGAATTGCCGACGCCACGGCATGCTGGGAGGAAGGGTCTTCACTCATCGAGGGAGAGAAGCCCGTAGGCGAGCTGATGGAGGACGACGGAGCCACGAACGAGTCGACGTTCATGGGCTCAGCAGCGGAAGCAGGTTCCTGCCGTCGTTGGGCTTCCTCGCTCTGCTGTCCCAGCCTACAGCCAGTCAGTACATCACACACTATATAATTTAAATTAAAAAAGTATGATAAAATGAAGAGTAAAACAAAAGATATATAAAAACAAAAGATAAAAACGTACCTGGCCTGCGCCTGTTCTCGCTCCTTTTCCTTTCGCAGACTGACGGCCATCATGCGCCAGGTCAAGTTCTCCATCCGCTCCTGGTTCGGCAACTGGGTCTTGGTCCGGCTGTACAACTTCCATATCTGCGTCGCTAACGGGTCGTTCTTCTGCAGCTCCTCGGTGTTTTCCAGCGCAGTGCCATCTCTCCAGTCCGAGAATACCGACTCGCGGAGCAACCCCCCGCGAGTGATGCTGTCCGGCAACTTCCGCTCCAGCTTGTCGTGGGCCTAACGGGGGGAAGAGGAGAGAGGAGAGGAAACGGGAGACCAAAAGGAGGCGCCTCTGCGGTGCCTCTTGTCTCTGCGTCTTGTCTCTGGCGGGACTGTGGGTGAGTGAGTGTGAGTGAGTGTGTGTGCGAGAGAGCCGCCTGTTTGTCACTCTGGTCACTCTCGCTCAACGCAGCGCAGCCAAACGGCCCCGGTGGTATCACCAGAAGCTGGCTGCAGAAGCAACTGAGCGTGTCGCTGTCGCTGTCGCTGTCGCCGTCGAAGGGGAGGAGTCGAGGGCTGGAGAGACGGTCTGGCGTCCGCTGGTCGTATCACTCTCGCTATCAGGAGGCACAACGGAGGAAGCCCCGGGCAAGGGCGTATTAAGACTATCTCAGTCAACGAGGGTCAAGCGCTGAGATTGGTCGCAGGCGGCAGTGAGTTCCTGTGCTGTCTCGATCTCTGATCCGACGGGTTGTTGTTTTCGTCTCGTCTCGTCTCGCTGGCTCGTCCGTCCGTCGCTTTTCTCGAGAGTTCAAGTCTTCAGAGACTAACTTTGGCGGACCAAGTGGGAGTTTTTTGCCCACAACATGTGATTTCGGCTTCGTAGGCAGCAAAAGACAGTAAGAAGAGACAGTGAGAGAGAGTGAGAGACGGCAAAGAGAGTGATGGTAATTAGCAAGCGACAAGTAATATTTTAAGAAGGCCAAGTAGGAGCGTCGATGGAGTCTGTCGAAGGTCCTCTCTCTATTTTCTCTTGTCCTTCATGCAGGCCCTGCAGCAGCCGGCAGTTGGTTAGTTAACTAACGAGTTAGCGAGAGCCAGTTAGTTAAGCTCTTAGTAGTTATTTTTCGACCACTTTTATAGATTGTCTGTCTAGACGTCTCTCTCATCTCTCTCTCTTTGCCTCTTCTCTCCCTCTCTGGCTTTTCACTCCCGGCACGGCCACGGCCTTTTTTTTTTGGCTTCTCTCTCTCTCTCTTTTCGCCTTCTGCCGCGTCTCTGCTGTGGGACCAAAGGAAGGCCGGGACATGGGCAGTAACTCTCTGGCTCTTGTCGCATCTCGCCGCAGCCCGTCTTCAGACTGCAGACTTCTTCCCTCTCGCCTTTTCCTCTTCGTCGATGCTACCGTCTTCTTCTTCTTCTTCTCTTTCCTCCTCGCCGCCATCGTCGTCTCTAATATCAATAATATCCAACTTCTTCGCTGCTTTTCTCTCTCTTTTTTTTCTCTATCAAAAGAAGGTCAAAAATACGAGAAGCCGGTAATGTAACTTTCATGACAGTACATTACAAGATTAGTCATCGACGCCTCTTCCACTTCTTCTTCTCTAATCCTTCCTTTCGGCTTCTCTCTTTCGTCTATCCGGGCGGAAACCAAGGATGGAACAGGACGGGAGCCCGGAAAACAAGAAGAGCTCAAGGCAGACAAGAAGAGCGGCGTGCCAGGTCAGGCTCATGGCCTCTCGCGGTTCAAGGCAGGGATGAGGCTTGAAAGGTCGAGGTCGAGAGCACATCATCTACTTAACTAGTTCGACATCATTGCATGGCTTAGAGTGGACTTGACCTTGCGAGAGCTAACGCACGAGATGCATGCACCAAGTAGTGAGTGTGCTTGGGCTTAGCTAAATGTCCTCTGGTTAAGAATATAATATAATAATACTAATAATGCAGGCTCCTTCTTGTCCCCCCTGGGATGAAACATCTGCATGTAAGGCCGCCAAGTGTCCATACAGGTCCTCGATCTCTTCACGGCTGCCTCTCTCCATGGCATGGGTCCATCCGAGTCTATTAAGATGTCATCGGCTCGGCTGCCTTCCAGACGGCGGTCCAGAGCCCTAACCAAAAATAAAAGGTCAAGGGACGGACGGACGGACGGACGGATAGGGTGCGGAGAGTCTCCCTCCCTCCCTCTCTCCTCTCTCTCCTCTCTCTCGATCTATTACGGAGTATTAGGAGCGGTGATGGATGATCTTCTCTCTCTGCACACACCTACGGAGTACTTTCTACGACTGCTGCTCTGTTCCCCAACCAAGAGAGGTCACGAGAGGCAGATATGTTTCAATCTCAACCAGCAGCTTGTTTGCCTTCCGCTTGCTTGTTGGGATCGATCATTCTTGGCCTCCCCCCCCCGAGCACCCGTTCTTCTGCATGCTTGGTTTCGATGCTCTTCTGTCTTCTAGTCGTTCATGGCGTAGCTGAAACAGGCCTGGTGCTGGCTTGGTTCTCATGGCGGCCATACCAGCGTCGTGACCGTCAACCAGAATATAACTACTATATAACTACACAGAGCCAACAGTGGTACGACGGGCAGCTCAAGGATGTAAAGCTGGCATGTCTCCCTTGGCCAGCCAGCTGAGAGCTGGTCAAGCTTCTCCTCCCCTTCCGGCCGTTGGGCTAGTTAACTAGTTTACTACTATATATATATATATATATATAAGTTGGCAAAGCGGATATCATGCCAAATCCAAATCCTTGGGGCTCGGGGGGGGCGAACGAAGAGTGCTCCAGGTACGACTACACTCCCCTTACCTATACAGAAATACTTCCATGACCCTTGGGGGGGGGGGGGTGTTGGCCACGACGGTCTTTGGCCGATTTCAGCTTCACCGCTGTTCGTTGCATGCGATATCGGCAGGTAACTAAACCATGAACACCCTCTCCCCCCTCCCCCTCCCCTTGTTCTGTCTGCCCTTTTGTCGATGCCCGTTGCGAGATCCCAGCTTCGGTTCGGGATGGGTCCTCTCCTCTGTGCCTCTCGCCTTCCCTTTGGTGGCCGTCACTAGTAGCAAGTTAGATAGTTAAGGATGCAGCTCGTCGGGCTCCGTTAGGGACATAGTTAAAATCTAATAATGCAATCGCTCTTGGACCGGGAGATTTAGGGAAGCCGTTCAGGTCGTCATTACCATACGATACAGACAGCTCGTATTTCTGGCCCAACCTCGGCTCTTTTTTTTTTTTTTTTTTTTTCGTCTCTTCTCTATCAAACCTTCAACCTTCATCCTTCTTCTACTCTTGTACGGAGCAGCTAACGGGAGAACAAAGACCAACATCCACCCCCGACTGTGCATCGGGATATTGTCTATAATGACATGTAAATCCCGCACTGCCCCTCGTGATGATGTTGGTCTTCCGCTCTTGGTTAGATCCGATGGACTGCCAGGTGCGCTCTCCCAAGCAGAGCCGAGTGCGATATCCAATGACATGATACCCAAAGGTCAGTCAACGTCCAGTCAACGTCCAGTCAACGACCAGTTCCTCGCCTGCGCTTGAGGTCGTTCTATTTTGGCTCTACCAAGGATTAAGTCTATAATAATGCCTATGTGTCTTTGAAGGCGTCCCGGTGATACTCAACAAAGCGTTAACAAAGGTCTTCATGATAAGAATGTCAAACGGCTAAGCCGAAACGACGAGCTCGCTAATTGGCACCAGAGAGAGAGAGTATATTTGACATAAAGATAATGGATATAACTGTGGCAAACCGAGTCAGAGATAGTCAACTGAGCTATACACGAAGTTGGTTCGGATACCGCCCTGTTACCCTCCTTACCCCTTACCCATCCGAAATGAACCATATACGCTGCATTTAATGAACACACCCCGTGCATTCATTAGTTATTTAGCTCGCAAGCGCCGGCCTTCAGGATGGCCGAGCAGCGACATCATGTCCTTTGATTCCACCCTGTTTTTATTAACGGGGAAGCAATAAATGGTCGCATTTGGAAAAGACTAAGAGTGGAGTCTATATCTTCATTCCATATTTCAGCATTTAGTGGTCCCTAGTGCCCCCTAAACAACCGTCTAATTCTTCCCTTCTTCTCCTTTTTGGCTCAGCAGTTTGACAACCCGCCTACAGTGTGCATGGCACAGCTGACTATATACCCCCCATCATCCACCCGAAATTGTGAATCTTCCCCGGATCCTCGAGCCCTTTCCCTGTCCATATCCCTTCAATAGACGCGGTACCTTCTTCTGGCCATAAAACTCCCCCTTCCCTCATTTGCTTGTTCTCCTAGGCTCCGCAAACATGCAATAGTGTCCCAGCTATATAGCATTGGAGCGCCACCAGCAGGTTCCATGGTTCCTGTAGGTAAGTACAGAGCCATGCTTAAAATACCTCTCAGTCATACTCAGTCCAAAGCACCACATGGTGTAGTCTCTCTCTCTCTCTCTCTCTCTCTCTCTCTCTCTCTTTTATTTTTTTTTTTTTTTTGGAACCACTGCAACGTCTTAAGGTCTAAGCCGACGTTGGAATGTAGAAGGATACTTGTGTGTATGTTGAAGTTGCTGGACATCACACTGGTCCCGATCATCGACATTCCTGGGACCTACTCTTGATCAGTTAGTGATTCATGTTTGAATATTTTCCTACGTCGTCAGATACCCCGGCAAGGCGAGCTTCGCATGCCGCTCCACGGTTTCCCAGAGAGGGTCTGAAGATCCCTGTGCATTATTGTTATCACACCCTAGCAATAAAAATCTTCAGTACCATATCGAGTGTTGCGACTAGGTCGATAAGTGGTGTTAGGGATAGAGGCCAATGGGAAGACTTTGTACCTGCGTCCCCCGCGGCTCTATCCTAGATGATCCAACATACTAGTGTTGATATATGGATACCATCCACTGTTTACTTCACGGTTACTCCTTCCTACCATGCAGTCTTCGGGGACTCTTTCCTCCTAGCAACGTTATTGTTTATATTTATGGTTTATAGTTACCCCTTTCTACTACGTAGTCTTCAGGGGCTCTTTCCCTCCTAAGAACTTCATTATTTACATTGATTGTTTACATTCTACTCTATGGTTACTCCTTCCTACTACGCAGTCCTTGGGGACTCTTTCCTCCTAGCAACGTCATTATTTATATTTATTGTTTACGCTTATTGTTTGCATTCACCAGGGCAGCTATGAAAAAGACGTAGCTATCGGGAAAGTGCTATCAATAATGTTTACCCAAGCAAATGAGCCTTCACCGACTATTATCTACCTCATTCCGTATACCTATCAATTCAACTGCCTTTGATATTTTTGAGATGAGATATCCAAACAGCAACATGCTTATAGAAGTCATATTATCTTAATAATGGTGTCTTCATGCCCCGACTCCGCCCGGGCGCTGGAGATGAAAAGTGCCTGCCAATAAACCCGGTCGGTCATCACTCCAAGCAAAGAACCAAGGTTTATTATTAACACGTGTATGCTATGAATATCATCTCAATCTACGACTTGTTTACGAATATCTAGATATTCGTGGAATGTTTCTTTTACGTAAAAGATTGACGAACAGATAAAAATAGCAGTTATCAGATGTCCAAATGGATAGGAAAATAAGCAGATAAAAGTCAAATAAAAACAACCCCAACTCCACCTCCACCTGGTTATACTCGCAATCTCTCAGCCTTCGGCCACGAAAATATCACAGATAGATATTTCATCCTGGCCTGGCCATGAGACAAGGCTGTCCGTCCCACCGAAGTACTATTCATGCGCAGTTTCCAGACACTTGGTACGAGGTTCACTTGACGAATTCATGGAGTCCCGTTTCATCAAGGGCCATCATGTACGCCGTGCAGGAGGACGATCGGGAGATACGGAGGCCAAATGACCTGCATAGTACACGGAAGCTATAAGCAGGGAAAAAGTGAACAGTATCCGTATTTCGTCATCACATTTCACTTTACCGCATCATGGGTGCCGTGTGCTATTTCGCCCCATGCACCAGGTTGATGGTAGTTAGTTGTCGAAGTATGGGCGAAGCTAGGAATCCCTCCTCCACGATGACGGAGTTGCCGAACCCAAATTCCATTCCATGCCATTACCCCTGTTGTGCACTCACAGACACAGATGCTCCCCAGCCATCGACTTGTTGAGTACGGAGCATGTGTACCTCCTGGTGCGAGAGGGTGTACGAGGCAGAGTGGCGTGAATGTCTAGCTTTGAAATGATAAAAACAAATCTAGTTGAGTTGAGGGGGAGGCCAACCAATAGAGAAGAGCGATACAACCGCACCCCTGCTCCAACCAGATGTTTATATGAAGAGAGACGGGATTGACAAGAGAGAGAGAGAGAGAGAATATATATATATATATATATATATATATATTATATTATTGCGTCGGAGCAGCCCCGTGTGCATGATATGTGTTCCACTCCACACCCGATGTGATTGGGGGCGTGAATTCTCACGAGAGGAATCGCGCTTGCGGAGAGAGATGGCCCGATCTCGCAAAAAGTGTCGCAACTAGACTTCGGGAAAAGAGTGGTTAGCTATATTGTCCGGCGTGCAAAGTAAGGTTTTCTACCCTTCCCGAAGGCAATGAATTCGAAGCACGTTATTTAGTAAACATCCTGCATATATTGCACAATGTAAATACTTGCATTTCGTACATCTGGAACGCCAAACCCAATGGGATATTTGTTTCTGATTGGAGTGTTCCGTCAGCAGCAAGCTTGCATGAAAAGAAAGAATATACAAGAGAAATGGATGCATGAGCAAGACGCAGCCACAGGAAGGCATGCGTTGGTCATGTCTGTAAAGAAAAAAAAAAGTTTCCTACAACGAGAGAAGAAATGTAAGAATGTGTTGACCATCCATCTCTAGGCCAAAAGAAAATTGGCGGAAAAATGATTACAAACCGTTGACCGGAAAGTATTTTGGTTTCAACTTGCTCTTGGAAAGCCCTTTAGTGCTTGTCACATGAAGTGAGGCAAGAAGAGAAAAGAAAATATATGATACTTCCAGAAGAGAAGTATCATAAAAGAAAAATATGACCAAAACAAGCCTTATTGTTGAGAGAATGGAGTATAATCTGTGCATATACCCTGGACGTATCCAAGCAAGGGACTGACCACTTTGCGCTCCATATTTCAAATCATCACACAAAGGGTATCCATCCTTTGCCTTCACTAGGGGGCCTTTGCATATCTTAGGCATCAAGTTCCATGCTGATCTTGAAATTAGGCGGGATTATATTAGCCCAATAGTGGCCAGCTTCGCGCAGTATGTCTTCCTATTTGGCGTTCTGAGCAGTGGAAGGTGAAGGTGAGTTTTGCTTCTTCAGAATCATTATCCACTACTACTGGTAACAGAAGCTACGTTTTATCCTGTAGACATACTTTCTTTTTATGCTTCATTTGTCGCTGGAAAGGTGTCTGAGCGCACCATATAGAGCGAACTCAACTCTTCTTTTGGCATCGACTAGCATGAGGACCGTGAACTTCTGGGCCTGAAGATGCTGAGCATATCCAATCATCTGTCGCCAATTCCATCCATTTCGTCGGATGACTTGACTTGGCTGTGGGGGTTTTGGTTTTCAAAAAAGCAAGAAGGGGAAGTTCTTCTTCTGGTATGCATCCGTCAGGAAGAATTCAAGACGTCTGGCTGCAGCGTCCTTAATCTTGAAATTGCAGAGGGGGTATTTGAGGGCCGAACAACTGGTTTCTTCCTACACCTGAGAATTCCAATGCATGGACAGTTCGTTCACCCACCGCATCTCCTGTGGCATCGGTTGCTTTAAATCGGGAACGCTCTCTATGGAGCCGTGGCGTGCAGAAGTGCATGAACAGAACCAGAGCAGTGGGAGTAATGACCAAACTGGCTGATCAATCTCCAGTTAGGACTCGTGGCTGGTTTAAGTAAGGAAAAAAAAAGAGGTAAAATTTAAAGATAAAAAAAAAAAAAAAAAGGAAAACGAAAAGAAAAAGAAAAGGCCCTTGGGTTTTGGCTAGGTTGAACGGCGCAGGAGATGCTTCAAATAATAATACCCAGGGGAGGATTTACCTAATCGGCGACTGTCCCCAGCCCTAACGATAAAATGTTAAGCATCGTTACCTAAGGGGTTGCTCCTAAGTAAGGAGGCCATCCCCCATCGTGGTCGAAGCCAACGTGGTATTTTGTTTCCCTTCTTTAGCGTAACCCTTAATTTACCGTCGAGTCCATTCAGATGGTGTGAATGATATGAAGCGAAAATAGGAGTTTGGCATCGTCGAATAGGGACCCATCCCCCTGCAACTCAGGAAATTAGGCTGTCGTAAGCTTGTCCGATCCACCCATGGAGACTTTGTGGAATATAGTTATTCTCGAGCAAAAGTTGACCGCATGCGCCATTTTTTTCACTTTTATTTATCGCCTTCATGGCCGCTCCTTTCTTTCGTGTTTTGCTCATGTTTCTTTGGACGTCTGTTTTCGAAGTGGTGCTCGGCGAACTAAGACGAGTCATTGAAATGCTGCAAGCAGGTCGATTTCGCGACACAGGACGCTCGCTTCGGTGAAATAATGCCTCCTGCGTTGAGGACAAGTTCCGTCTTGCGAGATGCATGTAGATATAAACACATGCTATACGCAAGGGATCCATATTCATAACTCGTAGATTATGCATATATAACTTATACTAAGTACTCCGTATGCGGAGGGGGCCCAGAGCTTGGGGCGAGATAAAGTTATTCCAGCGACGTCGGTAAATCTCTCAGTCCCCAGAACCATCGCCTGAGTCTTGACGGTGCGGTGGAAACTCCTCAAAGGAGAGAAAATAGGAACTAGCAAAGGGTAAGCCAAATGATTATTGTCGATTGACTTGTTGCACACTTCGGTCCACAAATATTTTGGTGTTGCGCCCATAACATCAGCCAGGACAATAAGCAATTTCCTTCAAAGGCTTAGAACCGTCCAAGAGTGGAAGTTGTTTACGACAAAAAAAAAAGCGTAACTTACCTAGCCAGATAAAATATCGATTTAAAAATAATATGGAAAGTTATCGTACGTCTATCTTGCGTTGCACACATAATATGCTTGGACGTACAGGTGGAGTGGTGGATAAGCCCTTAGTCTTATATCTGATTGATGTTCGGTCCACCTGTGTGCGTCCATAGCAGCCAACCAGTCCGTACTTATCTCATAACACTTTTGGTCGAGATCCGATATGGACGACTGCTAAAGTAAAGATACTAGACAACCCGCCCTGGCGTTGAAAAAGAAATGAAAAAGGGTAGAAAAGAAATGGAGGTTCATGCATCCTTTCTTCGAGCTTTGACTTGCTGGCCTGATGGAGTAAACTCGTTATTTTGAACATAAGTAAGATGCTCCCTGGAAAAAGGAGCGAATCTCCAAGTCGCACTGCTGCAACAGAGAACGGAGGACACATCCATTATCGTGCTTTTTCTCCGAGTTAATCTTAACCTCTGATCGGAGTTTGCTTCCGTTTGGCTTCAAAGTATGCGCTTCTGATAGTCACTCGCAGGTTGATTAACGGAGAGATGACCCGATCAAGCATCCATTTCTTTTGTGCGTTCTCTCCCTTGTCATTGGACAGGAGAGGGGCTCGCGTTGTCCTCCGTACAACCGGCGATGGGCCCTAGCAGGGATAGATGTTGGTGTTCTTTCTCATTGTTGGTCCTTGGCATATTATGAGCGAGCGACCACTTCTTACACTTTTGATGGCTGATAGTTTTATATGTATATCAAATTATACGCTCCGTACACACATATATCGGTGTACACCGTAAACAAAACTTTCAATGACAGGTTGAGCGCATGCTGATCGAAGATAGATGAGCGAGAGCTGGACCCTTCACTCTGGAGGATTTGATTCCTGGCATGCTTTTTTTTTTGTCTATAATTGTCGATGGCCCATCGACATCGACATCCAGCTTATAGACTTTCGTGTATGCGAGTGCCTGTCTGCTGGATGTATCCCCTTGACGTTTCAACATGGGAAGAGGAAGCACCACTGTTCTGCCTTGCGTGCGTCCGGACTGTGCAAGGTGACTTGAATTTCTCGTTTCTTTTTCTTTTGCTTTCTCCCTCCATCTCCCTCTTTCTGAGTGCATGCGTGCCATTCCTTTCTTCCCCTCCTGGTCTCTGTTGCTTTTCGGGCTTCTACCTCCTCGGGGAGCACTCCGGTTGCATAGGATGCCATGTGTGAGCGCGCTGCAAATGTTGGTGGAGGTGGAGTCAGGCTTTCTTCCTGTCAAGATAGGCTTCGGAGTATTTCTTAGAGTTGCACTGCATTTGCAAAGTTTCGCTGGTTGAAAAAGGAATATATATCAAGAGGGAAAAAGAAATACGTGCAGCCAAACAGCAAGAGACAGGTATGGCTGTCCTTGAGTGAAAAGCAAAGTCACGGAGGGCAAACTGGGTCGCCACTATCTGCCAGCTGTATCTCCATTGCTGTGCTGTCGTTGCTGGTGCTGCTGACGATGATGATGACCATGATAATGATGCTGATGATGTTGTTGTTGTTGTTGTTGATGTCGTCCGTCCCGGCGGGGAGTGGGTGACTTTGGCCGTCTTCGCCCGAGTTGGGAGGAAACCGCCGCACTACGCGTGTTTCCCATGACTAAGCAAAGCAACAAGAGTTTGTGCTATGCTTACTCAGCACAAGCTAAAAGCGGCGCAGACCAGCCAACCTCAAACGCCCTAACCGCTTTTGGTAATCCCCTTTTGGCTTTTTTTTATTATTTTGAGTTTTTGTTTTTTGACACTTTTTTTTATACGATCGAACGTCTTTCCATCTCGCACGCCAGCACACGATGCGCATTGTGATCGCGTTGCTTGTGATATATTACTCCATACATGATGATCAGTAACCTATTTATGGTACCGTACCTAGGCCCGGGTATCTTGTCAAGCCTGCGGTGACACCAAACCCAAAGAAGCAGCTCTCTTCCAGCTAGCTTGCTATAGCGGAGGGGGGGTATATACGGCGACAGACTCAGATGCATAACCACATGTACTTGCTGCGTAAGTACGTGCGGAGTACTTCGGACATGTCCTCAGCTCTTCTTTCTGCCTGCATTCCTCCTTGGTTTATTTTTTTTTTTTCTTGCTCTCGGGGGCGTTAAGGATCATGGCTGACAGGGTAATATCATAGCTTATTGGCTGTAAACCCCTTTAGGGGCGACTTTGGCATCAACCAACCGGTGAGCACGCGCCTGTCTCTGACCAGACGTCGGTAAATACGACTAGAATCTCGAAACAAGCGGCCAGGGGGACCGTTTTGTGAGAGAAATCTTGGCACCGGGCGTAATCTCTGTTGGAGATGCGTTTCATGTTGCCTTTTAGACTCACACCAACGCACTAAGTAAGCCATCCGGTTGAAGGAGCCATGTTAATCCGTGGATTAAATGATGACCGATCGACTAACGAGGTCTCCTGCCTCCCATAAACCACCAAACGAGCAATTTCAATTGGCTTTTATAAAAAGGGGATAAAAAATAGACCATTCCTTCATTTTATTCAGCAGCGCGCGGCATTCCCTGCTTGACCGAAGGACCTCCACGCAAATCCACACTGTTTCATCTAGGCCCTTGAGGCAGCATCTTTGGCTTTGAGTGTTATTCCCCGCAGAGAGAAGCCGGACCCTTGAACTGTTTGGGAGATGGTGAATTATTGATAACACAACTAATAACCCTCCCTCTAGTATGTTCCCTCCTTGCCTGAGCGGTGGAGGAACCGAGGCTTTATTTCATCTGTTTGAAATTAGCACACAACACCAAGATAACTCCTGTCCTCGAAGAAAGGGGCGAAACGGTCAGAACTTGCAAAGGAACTTAGCTCTCCGCTGACCAGTGCGGGAAACTCTTTTTGGGCAAAAGGTCTTTTTTTAGGTCTCGAAAATGAAAGCATAAACTTTCAATTGCCAAGGAGGCTTGAAGAGTTGGTACCCCTTCTCCGTTCTCTGTACGGAGCATACAGATATAGAAATACACGTTAGGACTCCTTGCACTGTTTTTCGACCCCAAAATCTCCACTTTAATACTTTGAAATCGTTGACGACACCTGTGCATTACCTAACTGCCTATATTTGATGCTGATCAGCCCCGAGTTCCAGATGGCTAGAACCCCCTGAGGCGACCCTTGAACAACAACCATTCGTTTGATCGACTACTCCATATCGTCAGCACCAATGACATTTATTTCCTCATACACTTAGAGCTCTTTTTTCGTGGCGTTACTTGCCCTCTTTTTTTTTTTTTTTTACTTCGGGCTTCTATCTCTAATAAGTCTCTTTTTTTTTTTCAAAAAGGAATTTACTAACACTTGGTATTTTAGCCAACCCTTTTGGCAACAACTGTGGAGAGTGGTAACTCTCATTCCTACCCATGGAAGCAGCAGTAGCCTAATCTTGTTCCTAGTCCGCATCTTTGACAAGCTTGCCCATTGACCAGTCCGCAGTACCTGTCCGCATTCCCATTCGATTAAAGCAATTTGCTTTTTTCCCAATTCTCCTTCTCAGTGCTTGACGCATCTTGAGAGAGGGAAAAAAAAAAAGGAAAAAGTCTTGGGACGTTTCACCCCACGAGTTAGCCTGGTTCATTTCGTGTCCTAATTGCGGGCCGGGGGTAGTGTTTATCAAATATCCCTTCGCTTGGTTTTATTTTTTTCCTCCTTTCGCAAAGGCGCCCTCGAGTAGCTTCCCTTCTCGATTACCTTTTTAACATCTTTCTCCCTCTTTCTTTTGTTATGGATATTGTGTTCGTATTGCGCCATTCCTCGTTTGGATTGTTCCTTGACTTGGTTTTATACCCCCCTTCCACCCACAGTGGCGGTTATATCTGAAGTATATATATGTATATATATATCTTGATATATATTTTACGATCCCTTCCAGAATATATAGTATCCCCTCCCTTGGAACCACACCTTCCGCGGGGAAAGGGCGCCTAGCTTTCTTTTTGGACCTTTGGTTGTTTGACTATATATTTCATCCCCCCTTCGCCCCTTCCACGGCCATCCTTTAAGCTCACTCTCCGGCGGGTCATCTACACAGCACACCTCAAAATACCACCCATCTGCTTGTCCATTTAGTGCTGAACTCTGTCGGGGATGACTTGAGCCCGTGATAACTCGAACTCCTTGTCGCATGGGGATAAAATTGCCGATCGTCGCCTCCTCGCCGCTCCTCCATATATCATACATCGCCGGCGCAAAGGCGAGCATCTCAGCAAAGTATACAGACACAAAGCCAGAACCAGAGTCACTGCCTGTCGGGTTGTCCTTGACAAACGGTTTCTAGTCCACTACCCGCCTGTGGAAGCGATGCGCGAGGTCACATATCGGGCCGTAAGTCAAGGAATATTTAAAGGCCTTGGCCATGGAAAACTCGACGGGATCGGCCGCAGATAAAAAACGGAACAAGCTGGGATATCACAGAACGTCTGTTGCTTGTGGTAAGCATCCTGAAATTCTCTTTATCAGCTTCCCCTGCCCACGGGAATCCAGCAGGGCGGGTTTGACGTGTATTCCCATGCAAGGCGCATTAAAATTCGGCCTTGCCTCCTTTACAACCATCCAATTTGTTCTATTGGCGAGCTAGCAGGAATTTGAGCATTCAATTAACGAATGGACTTCTTTCTATAGTACATTGCCGAAGGAGGAAAATACGGTGCCTGCTTGCCCCCGACGACACCCAGGGCCGGTGCGAAAACTGTATCCGGCTGAAGAAAGAATGTCATTTCTACCCAGTGGACCAACAACCGGCAGTAGACAAGAGAGGACGCCCTATATCGAAACCTGAGACTGCGGGGTCTGACGCATCCCTAACCACTACACCTCCTCTGCTGGGCAGTGGAACAGTGATGGAGCAGAAGGAGTCTTATTTTCCATACCCGAACATGGGTATCTCTTCAGGTCAAGATATATCGGCGTATAACTCTGGCGCTTATCCTGGAACGCCCGTGGCGGCATATACACCAGGTTCGTTCCGCCACATCTGGAAAAACCGCACCATCAGATATTGAGGGACGCGGAAACAAAAAGGAGAATCATGACTAAAAAAGCATGTTGTTTAGATCCATTAGCAGCACCTGAGCTGGGTGCGATACCAAACGCGGCACAAGCCGTCCCTGCATGGAACGAACCTATCTACGAACCCCAGGTATCTGGAATGGTTTTAAGACCTTCTCCTGGAGCAGTTGTACCGCCAGGCGCCATGCCCCATCCATCAACTGGTCCAATGGCAGTGACGCCAGACGCTACCGGTATACTTCCAGTCAACATGTCCACGGCTGGATTTGGCGGCTCTCCTCACGATAGCACAGCATGGGGCGGTCAAATATCGAGGTCTATGAGTTTATCCGCGAGGCCGGGCGTGCCGTCACCCATACCACAAGCATATCCTAGCCAGTACCACCCATCACCACCGATCAACCCGGAATTTAAACGTCGGATGACCACACCGGCCGAATCCTACTCTGGTCTAGGGCACGTCCCTAGCGTACCCCAGCTCCCATCTACGCCTGTGCCTGTATCGTATGATGAAGCCCAGATACCGTTTACCACCTACAACATGTCTGGAGCCATTTCTGGACAGGTAATAGTTGGCTCTGCTGCAGATCCAATGTCCCTTTCAGAATGGTATTCTCCAGATTCACTACAAGCACATCAGCAAGGCTTTATCCCCGACCAACAAAACTTGATGCATCGACCACCAGGCTAGTTATACCATTCTCAGACGTTTATACCTGCATTCTCTTCCGACGGCCTCAAAATACTCCATAAATACCCATGAAACCTGGTGCCATAATTAACTTTCTCTTTTCTTCCACCTTCACCGCAATTGGGAAAACAATCCAAGGATACTCCCTGTTTCCAATTCTTAAGTAGCCGTGTAAATTCCCAGGCCGGCTTTCATGAATCTCTCTTTCTTACTCCTCGCTCTTGGAACGGCATCTCAACCAAAGGATCATTCTCATTGCCCACCCTGCGTGGAGTTAACTCATTTGCTGGCGTACATTATAAGAAGGGCATCATGTTTCTTTTCTTCTCCATTAAGAGCCAATCAACATCACGGTTTACATTCTAAATACCGATTGCACTTCTCGTCTGCCATCCATCTCCCGGTGGCTCTCGGTCTTCTCCCCACCGCCCGTTCTACTCCTCTGGCCTTGCTATTGCAAAAAAAAAAAAAAAAAAGAGAGAGAGAGAGAGAGAGAGAGAGAGAAGCAAAAAAAAAAAAAAAGGAAAAAATAAAAATAAAAACAGTAAGCAACAAAATCTCGGTTAACATTGTCTCTCAATTGGCCCCGTTCATATCCAGGACGATTTTGGGTTTTCCTTCTCTTCGCTGTGCATGTCTTCTACCTCCCCTACATATCAACCGAGTAAGCTCCCTGCAACTGCTTTCATTTGGTACCAGGCTCAGGTCTCCTTCCCTGTCTCTACATGTCTCTTCTATCGTCCATCTTGGGTCTCTTTATATACCTACTTTTTACTTATCTTCGCCATTTTGTTGTCGCATTATCAATATTCTATTCAGTTTTCCGTTTACATGTCTATGGACTGGCTATATTCGAATGTGGGCTCTGAGAGCAGCCACACGGGGTTACTCATTTAAAACGGAAAGGGAGGGTTTATCATTTTCATTTCATAAAACAACGGCTTCTAGTGTCTTTTGGTTTTTCTTTGCTCCTTTTTTTTTTTTTTTTTAGTAATTCTCATCTTTTACTACCTATATACCATATTTAGCTGATAATCGTTGGTCTGGAGGCTATGTTGTCAATATCGTTCTTACATGGAGGCATGACATTGCATATCTACATCTACATTGAACCCTCCATCTCTTCTTTTTGCTGCGTTTTTGGAGAAATGAACCGTCTCTGTCTCTCCGGTCTGTCAAAAGTCTCTTGGGCGTGTGCTGGTGGTACAAGGCATCGCAAAGGCTCAACCGTCCACATCGAACGTGAACGACCACTGCCTAACTCTCACCTCTCAACTCTCAGCATCTTGTCTTCTTTCCCTTCCGCACTACTGCGGAACAAGAAGGCTCATTAACGCCATGGGTTTCTCGTATTTGTCCTTAGTTTTGCTGCATCGACACGAATAGCGTCCCTCTGGCTGCAGCACGAAGAGGTATGAGCTCGCCCTCATGAGACGAAATAACAGCGTGGTTGGACAGGCAAGATGATCTATCACCATCCACCATCTGTTGGCTAGTTGCTAGTTATCGATCCCAGCTCGCAGCCATGCAAACAGCCCGTCAATTGCTGCAGAACAGCGACCTCAGCCAGCTATGACGGGAATAACTAACTAGCCCGCGCCTTGGGGATCGGAACTAGTTAAATAAGCAGCGGCCAAAACCCCCACCAAAGCCTGCTTGTTCCCCCTCGCTCGCTCGCTCGAACTAGTGACAAAACACGAACCTTGGAACTATATAACTAACGTCCACAGCAACTCCCACCGGGACAACAAACCATCACCACGACTGCCATCCATCGTTCTCCAGCCTCTCTTCTTTATTGACCGTCCCAGATTCCCCAATTAGCCGCCATGTCCACCTATAGCAAGGCTTGCTGCACGTAAGTGGTCTCTCTGTTGACGCCGAGGCGCGGTTGCGGGGGATTCTAACCCGATTGTATGAGGAAGACTGCCCCCAGTGGTAGACACTGCCTATGAGCCCAAGGGCAAATATGAGACTATCTGTGGCATGAAGACCTGTCAGTTGATCCATTTTCGCCTATTCTACAAGACCGCTAAGCTGACTGCCTGCTCCTAGACGTCACTGGGCCGGAAACCGCCACAGAAGCCATCCTTGTTGTATACGGTAAGTTGGCTGGAAACACCCGCTGAATATATCTCAAGACGCATCAGTCTGACTATAGGACACAGATATCTTCGGATTCTTCCCCCAGACCCTCCAGGGAGCGGACATCATGTCCACCTCTGACGCAGAGCGCAAATACCGAGTCTTCATGCCCGATTTCTTCGACGGAAGTCCCGCTGACATCGCCTGGTACCCCCCAGACACTGACGAGAAGAAAGAGAAATGGGGTGCCTTCTTCAAGGACAGAGCCCCCCCGCCAAATACCCTTCCTCGCGTCCCCCAGGTTGTCGAGGAGATCAACAAGAACTTCTGCCCCGGTGGCGCTGGTTTCAAGTCATGGGGTATTGTAGGGTACTGCTGGGGAGGAAAGATTGCCTCTCTCCTCTCTGCCAAGGACACCCTCTTCAAGGCTGTTGTCCAGGTTCATCCTGCCATGATTGATCCCAAGGAAGCCCTGGAGGTTACTATCCCCATGTGCATTCTGGCTTCAATGGACGAAGATCCCAATGAGATTGAGAAGTATAAGGACAACCTCAAGGTTGAGAAGTTAGTCGAGACCTATGGTGACCAAATCCACGGCTGGATGTCTGCGCGAGGCGATTTGAAGAACCCCACTGTTAAGAAGGAGTACGAGAATGGGTACAAGTCGGTTATTGCCTTCTTCAGGGCGCATTTGTGAGAGATCAATCCTTATTCCCGTCCAATGTATATGTCTTTGGTGGTGGTATACTCCTCTTTCTGCAAAAAGTATCAATGAATGATATCTTTATGAGAATGGATTGACCGTCATTCATTTTGCAAGCCATAAACCGTGTCGATGACCTCTCAAGTAAAATTACTAAATTAATTAAAAAAATAAAAATAAAAATAAAATAAAATATGATACATATCCTTCGATTGTATCACCTCTTCAGGCCGGATGGAACAAATGTAACGAATATACAATTGCAAAATGAAATCCAAATTTGTAGATTCATACATTATTGTTATAGTTATCCTTTTTTCGTTTTCCTTACCTTGCATCACATAGTTATCGCCTACAAAAGCAACGAACTTACACATGTAAATACTCCGTACACGCCATCGTAGCCACACTTGCAAAGCCACCGCTCTAACTACTTGTTACTTGGCCACACTCGCCACACTAGCAACACGGATGACCACGTTAACATCAACCGCTCTCGCTTCTCGGATACTACATGCTAAACAAGTCCGTCCAACTCTGGAAATTACCGCATCTGTACAGACGGCCGTACACCACGCTCGTGCAAAGGCTTCTTTATCCTTACATCCTCTCGCGTCAATGATATAGGTAATTGGTCGGCGACGGCGGTGACGTCGTTTCTCCTCAGATAGTGAATGACCGTGTCTCCCCATGCCTGAAGAACGACGCTCATAGGTTCTCGGAGGCTTGGGTGGGAATTCTGTTACACTTGGCAACGAAGTGATGGGGATATATTTGTAAGGGTAGAAGGAGGTGTGGAGAGGGTGTCCTGGGACGCGGAAGCTGTTTGTTCGTTGGATACGCGGGTTAAGGGGGTCTGTGCTAGGTGATTCGGGCCCCGGGCTCCAGTCATATGTGTCTTCATCATCAGGGATAGGGGGCTGGAAGTGTCTGTGATACTCTGATGAAGAGTCTGGGTCTGTACTGTGTTTTGTGGAGTGAGCGGCCCACCCTCGCGGTGGGAGGCAAGGGAAAGAAGAGATAAATAGCGAATTCTTGCTTAGTGGGAAGAGAACCTTGCGCGGTTTCGACTGGGGGGTGGCCTTGATAGTGAAAAAGGCGTGGGCGGTGGCTTTGAAAGGGAGACTTTTACTTGGGTAATCTCGTTCGGACCTGGTAAGGGTGATGTTATCAAACACCACACTCGTTTGATGAATATGATGCGAGTCTGCATCTGAATCATCATCCATGGGCATGCAGAATTGCTCTGGTGTAAGCTCACCGCCGGGTCCCAGTGGCGAGGAATCAAGCAGGACCTGTGTCGTCTTATAGATTCGTGGCACCGTTAGGCCAGGTATGTCATCTGTCAATTCGACTTCTACCCATTTGTCTGTATGGTTCTTGCCTTCCTCGTCCTGGGGAACGACGAGGCTCGAAACCCACCCCATACAAGTGGTAGACCCATCTAGACAGCTGACTATTCTCGAGACAACACACTTCTTACTCCACCAGCTTCGGCCCCTATATATAAATCCACCGTATAGGTTGGCTACCGGGCCGAGGGTTCTGAGAGCATGAGCGTCGTTCTCCAACAACGTCGACATGAGCATGTCATTGATAGCTTCCCCCGGCAGAACAAATCCGCTTAGCCAGGAACGGGATATCCATCCACCAAAACAGGTGGTTGAGGTTGAAGCCGCGTGATGTTGAGAGGGCGTAAGAAGCAGGATGAGATGACAAGTGTTAGAGTTTTCATATGTTGATAGCCCCTTGCGAGGTAAGCCCTCCTCTGTAGACTCGTTGGTGACCAGCGGCGTCGATAGCGTTCGTATCATAGCAGCAGAGTCAGCTACAACTGCATCATACTTTTTCTCCAACTGACACTTTATCTCCTCTGCATTCGGCCACTGGATTACGGTCATGAACGCAAATAGACCGTCCAATTGCTTCTTGAAAAATCGGGGTCTCGTAACGCAATCCCATATAATTTGGGTATCCACCGGTTGTTGGCCCCGCGCCTGTTGCTTCCGCTTTTCGTTAACTCTTCCACGTGTTAGGATCTGTCGAATTCGGGACGGTGGCCGTTCCAGTGGACGGTCAGGAGACAGAGCAGGTTCAAGCCGTCCACTTGTGGGGGAGTATTTGATTGTCAGGTTTTCAAAGGCTCTCCGGCAGCAGATGATTGCCCAGTCGACTTGGTCATTCCTCATGTCATTGATATGGTATATGTCCTTCTGGGTAATTATTCCTTTCGGTCGACCCAGAATGCCGACTTTAAAAGCAGCATCAAGCCGCAAAACTAATTCAGCAGCCAGAAGAATCTGGATCAAAAGCCAGTGTCTCTCGGCGTTAATGCTAACATCCGAACCTCTTGGATACTGGTCCTTGATAACCCCGTCGTGGTGTGGCGGACATTCCCAAAGAATCTGGCCGGCACGGATTCTCCATTCTATCTGGGAAAAGTCAATCCAGGCATCCTTAACGGCGAGCACTCTGACGAGGGTATCAATTTGAGTCTTTATACTGGTAAGCTTGAATGCATCTGCGTGCACTTGCTTGGGAAGGGGGAAAAGGAAAGTAGAAAATAACCCCTGATGGAGCTTGGTTATGGATTCTATATCAAACAGATTGATCGGTTTAGCCTTAAACACCATTTGATCCCGCAAATCACAAAGGGTTTCTAAGCGCTGAGCAACTTGTTTGGGTGAACAATCGCGGACCCCAAGGAGCCTCCAGGCAGGTGGTCCCCCGCTGATCAACTGTGTACGGCTGAAGCGGATACCGGGCCGACAACAGATATATGGTTCGTTATTACCTGTGGGAGTTGTGTTGAGTACATTGGTATTACTTTCTATCGGAGTAATGCCTGGTGGGGTATCAGACTTGTCCTTGAGCTTTGGGGAAATTGGAAGCTCCATATAATGACGAAAACCAACACAGCCTCTCTCCTTGGCACGGGAGGAGAGCATGTTGGGCACTTCGAAAACGCCGATATCGAATGCTGGATGTTTGTTGGTTTCCAACTCAGTCAAATCCGGGCTACCTCCGGGTGTTTTCCTGCGCTCCAGAAATGCCGGGAGATGGGCATGCAGCGTGGATAGCGTGAAAGAGGCATGTTGCAACGGTTTCCTATCCTGAAGATTCTGGATGCGGGTGCTATCATCCCAGGGGAAGACAACATGTGGGAACCAATGGCATCGACTACCCTTCTCAAGCAAGAACTGAGGGGCGCCGGAAAATATGACTCTAAGCTCCTCTCCAGACAGAGGGGAGTTCTCTGGGTGGACGGTGCATCCTATATTCGAGCACCTGTTTGGGCTGGGCGTGGATGTAGTATCCTGAAGGGCGTCGCTGGCCTGGCTTTCCGCCTTGGTCATAGGAGCGTGAGAGAAGATGCGATCCCTGACATTATCGACAAAGATCTCAGGGTAGCCTGGGACATCTCCGTCGCGCTGTTTATGGGGGCGATCATGTTCCTAGTTCTGGTTAACCCTTTTGGACCATAGGAGAGAAGTGGAAGCACAGCACAGGAAATGGCAGTAACAGTTAACAACTAAGGAGGGTGAGATATCACAGGTTTATGGTGGTGGCCACTGTATTTCTGGCCAGATAGTTCCTGTTCATGCTCGGTGGCATCAGTTGCTTCCGTTGAGGCTGAACAATCCGTCCACTGTGAGGATTCCGAGTCCACAGACTCGGAATTGGAGGACCTGCGGCTGCCAAAGAGGGAGTGGCGCAATCGAGACGTCCTGGATCTCCGTTTGCGTAATGGCAGCTGCCGCATGGTGCAACGCTCGGGGCTTTGTGGATTATAGGCTATAGACTCAGTTGACTATGTCACAGGTATGTAAGTAGGGTGTGAGGTCAGACAGATATCAAGGACACCCATGGAGCTCAGCGGCGTTCTCGAGAGCAAATCCGGAAACAGGACGGAGTAACCATCAGTTTTAGGTAGACTAGCTATACGCATCCCTAGTCGCATCCGTGGTTAGCCCTATGATGTTATATGGGATGCCACCGCCATGGCCGGAGGTAAAACTTCTCTTCGCCACAGTCGACTTTAAATTAGCAGCCTCCGGAGCCTCTTCTTGCGCAACACACAACCACTTCGTATCCCGGTATCACCATCCGTCCCTCGGCTTGCAGAGATTTCCCTCTTCTTCCGCCTCTTCTCTCTCCGCTGTCTTCTTCTTCAGCTCTTCCATCTCTCGTGGTTCGTGTCTGAATTCTGGCCAGCGAAAAAAAGAAAAAGAAGAAAAAGAAAGAGAAGAAGTCGAAGATTTCCCAGTTGGGGCGAGGCGGTGAAGACCGGCAACCGGGTCACGGGAGCGGCAATACAGTCCATTACACCGATACACGCCAACGACCACCTGGTTTGGCTGGTGTAACGTGACCTGAGTGGCGTAATTAATACATCGTGGTACGAATGCCCCCTTTCGTGTATATCAAAAAGAACAAAAACATGCAGACAGGGAGTCAGACAGGCAAAACCGACATTTTTCGACCAGGGAGATGGGGAGGAAAGGCCGGTGAGCAGAGGGCGACATGGCCCCTGGGACAAGAGGCGCAATTGTCCGCGCGGATCTCGGGCATGTGCCGTTCTTTCAGCGCAGGGATGGATCTCCCTTAATATATACTCATGCCTCTTTACGGGCAGCTTCTCTATAACTAAATACGGGGAGTGATAGGTATTGGGAACGAAGCGGGCATGGAGGGTTGTACATCTCCCAGACAAAGCCAACGCCTCAGAAGCCTGACGCCTGACGCCTTACGACTGACGAGTGATGGCGGCGACCGGCTTAGCGCTGGGATGGCCGCAGCCCCTGACCAAGTATGTGCTCCATCCAACAAGGGGAGAAGACGACGCCAGCGAGAGAGTGACAACGCAGCATCTCGAAACTTCACGGGCGCCCCCCCTTAAACTATTCATAGAAGTAAGTCACAATAAATCCTGCAAGTATTGATACCTCTGGCCACCACCGCTGCAGGCATACCTTATACCTGCCTAGTTATATGTGAGTAAGCATGGCATGGGCATGGGCATGAGCATGGCGTGGGTTGCCCCATACTTACAAACGAGCGAGCTCACTAGTTGAGCTTCTCCGTACTCCGTAACTAGCTCCAGCAAGTCCGTAACTAAGTCACTCTTGCTTGCGCTGATGATACATTGAAGGGGAGCGCAGAATATGAGCTCCACCAGAACCAAGCAAAGCAAGCAACCCGACAGCGTCCTCCTCATGTGGTCGCTTGGATCGCCTTAGCCTCGCCTCTCTCTGCCATTTCTTCTTTGCTCTTCGGTCTCTGTCTCCTCTCTTCTGCCTGCCCCGGACCATCACTGGGAAAAGGAGTTTTTCTCGCCTTTTATAAAGCCCTTGCCTCGCCCGTTTTCCCCTTTCTCGCTCCCCTTTTTCCCTTCCTCCTCCTTATCTACCACACCAGCTACCACTCTCTTGCTGCCTGTCAAGGTACCTGCTCACGCACACCATCTCTTCCTCCTCTCTCTCTCTCTCTTGCCCCTATTCCGCTGCTGCCATACTGTCCTCGACTCTCACCACTGCACCTGTAAGTCGTCTTCCTCACTCGTCTTCCTCTTCTCCGTCTCCGTCCGAGTATCGGAGCGGCAATCTCTCTTACTCAGAAGCCTGATAGCCGGACCCAGAGGCTAACGCTCCATTACAGTCATCAGTCATCAGTCATCAGTCATCAATCATCGGTCATCGGTCATCGGTCATCGGTCGTAGCCGGTTTTGCCTTACGAGCTACGCCGTCTCGTACAAATTGCCCAGCTCGTCAATCCTCCCATAAAAGACGCAAGACGACCGGCCTCAAGCATTCGCCTCCCCCTGCTTCCGCAGTCTACTCTCCCCAAAAAGAAGACATGGCCCCATCCAGAAAGCCACGTTGCCAGTTCAAGGCATGCAAAGAGCTCGCTCAGCGTATAGTCGGTGACTGCGGCTTCTGCAAGGGCCAGTTCTGCAGCAAACACCGCATGCTGGAATCGCATAGCTGCAGCGGTCTGGAAGACTGCAAGAAGGAGTCACATGCCCGTAACGCCGAACGGTTGAACTCTGAGCGAACAACGGTCGTCAAGGGAGTATAGCGAGCCATGCTTGTTGTCTCCTTTTGTGTTGGTCCGCTTTTCAACATGCTTTATTATCATCACTACTACCCTGGGACCGGCGAGCTTGTTACGGGGGGGTGTCGGGGTCAGGAGGAGTCCTCTTCTTTTATTGACATTGTTGGGACTTTGGGGGGTTGGTGCTCCGGTGGGTTTTGGTCTTTGGGATAATATTCTTGGATATTGTTCTCCGTCCCCTTTTCCCTTCTGCCTATCGGCTGGGAATTCCCCATACATCTGTTTCCGTGCTGCTCTTCTAAGCTCTGCAGCGTACTGGCTTATATCCCGCCCTTTTTATTTACAGCCTGGGGTCTGGCTCGGTGTTCTTCATTCTGCTTCCCTTTTGGCTATTTTCTGCATGGTGTTTTGGCCTGGTTCATCATTTTCTCTCCCATTTAGCCTGTCTTATCTTTGGTGTTTTGCTCTATTGCTTTTTTGTGTTGAAAGACCATTGTTTGTGATATAAATGGGTATCTGGCTACCAAATAATATCAGATGTTATAGACCCTATACTCTCCCCATACGTGTCCGTGCCAGTGTCTAGTAACTCTAGACCACACAAGAAAAGGAATATATCGTAGATGCATATTCAAATCCATAGACTTGAACTGAAGCGAATACAAAGAAATAACAGGCAGGAAAAGCAATAACTCCAAGTCTTATCCTGGTCCAATTCTCGGCCTATGAAGCGATTCCATGTCAGCCTTGCAAAAACAACAGCAATCACAGCAAAGTCGGTCAAAACTCACATGTCGTGGTGCTCACTCAGGTTGCTGAGGTACTTGTTCAACTCCTCCACCCGCTCTTTATGCGTCTTGACACCCTCTCGCTTCAGTCGTTCGTTGAGCTGTACACGGGACAATCGTAAGCTTAGGCCTCTCCTCATTGTTATAAGCAGGTAGGTAGACGTACCCTCTTCCTCTTTGCCTCAGCATGTCTCCTCTCAGCTTCAGTCTTGCCGTCGTCGCCCTCAAGAAGCTCACTGACACTCCGACTCCGTCTATCCTTTTCTTCCTTTGAGCTCGATGCTTCACCAACAGCTGCATCTGCTTTTGACTCCTCTTCCTCCTCCCCTCTCACAGCCACGTCTCCCTCTTTATCTCTCTTCTTCTTTTTCTTCTTCTTATCCACACGCCCGTCTTGTACCTTGGAGCCCTTGATCTTCAGCCGGCCCCCTCCACTCACTGCGTACTCGCTGGATGGTGCCATGGCTTGCGTCGACGGCGAGGGAAGGAGGGGTGGTACGGTGGTATAGCAGGCAGCACTTAACCAGGCTTTTCGCTGATCGCGCTGACTTGGCTAGGGATTGGTCTGCATCTCTGGGCTCTTCTGTGCCGCCGACTTCAATTCGCTGGTTCTTCTTGCATCCGCAAAGGAGGAAGAAATCGTTTTTGCTTCGACAAGGTTGAGCTGCACGTGATTATGTAATATGGATATTACGTCATTCTGTAAAGGTACAAACATGTGTTTATTCAGTTTGTATGCAGGCCGATGAGACGTTGAATTCATATTTTTTTTTTTTTTTTTTTTTCATTATTAAATTGTATGGCTATATTTTAACGCCTACTGGATGGCTAGGCGGTCGGTAACATCACGACAAATAGCCATATTTACATTATTAATCAAATGGGATAGGCCGTAGCTCCGAACCTCCCTGTCGTTTCCTCATCTCTTCACCTGCAGCTGCGGCACTAGGCACCTTGATGCCACAGCAGTCGCCCCAAAAGTCAACACCATTAGAAGACTTGTTGTGAGCGTGGTCGTGGCAAGGGCCATTGCCGTGGCTGTGGTCATGTATGCCCTCCTGCGGCTCTCGAACGCCCATCTGCTCTGTTGCAGGAATCAAGCTTCCGAACAGGAAATGTTGCATGATAGGCAGTTTTCCCAACACTTCCTTGGTAAACATTTTCTTCATGCCGGCTTCTACCTTGTACCAGTTCTTGGCGCCGGAAATGTCATCTAGCATGGGACTATGCCACCGTAGGCCCTTTACGGTCTTTACGCTGTCCACCCATTTCACTTGGTCAAGGTATATCCATTTTCCGCACTCTTCGTCGAGGACGACATTATTGTGTATGGATAGCGGGGTTATGTAGCGATGGCCCGTTAATTGCGATGCGCCGAAGAGGAATGGGAGGAATTGGTAGTCGTCCAGACCCCAGACACCATGGGACCCGGCTGGTTCGAGGTAGTATGTTAGCTGGATGCGGCGCATAAGCTCGATATAGCGAGTGAAGACACGGCAGACTAGAAGTGGGAAATCGGGGGTGTCAAGCATGCTAAGCTGGTACAAACACAGCAACCACATCATGAAGTTGAGCTCGTGGCCGGAGCCGTAGTCGAGACGGGAGCGCGAGCCCAGAGAGTTGACTAGGTATGTTGATATCTCGGCTATGACAGCCTCGTCAGTAATGCCCAAGAGCTCTTTGTGCCATGATACGCTATGAGACTCGACGTCGTCAAAAAGCGACCGGAACGCAGGGTTGCCGAAGCGAGACCCGCCCTGGTCAAGGGATGGGTGGGCATCGAGCAGCGAATCTATTGATGATAGTATCTCGAGAATCTTGGATATTATGGGCGATGGTGGAGAGGCGGAACTCGGTTGATCGAGAACATCTGGTATGGACTTCTGGTGCACGCTGTCTGACAGGTTGAACACAAAGGCCGTAACCAGGCTGTACGATGGCGACGAGAGGAAGGATTGGTGATCTTGGGCAGAGAGAATGCGAGGAACAGGGCGCGTATACTTCAGATTTGCTGTTGCAGGACGAGGGGGCATCGATGGGGTTGGTGGCGCTGAGTCGCCAGCGGCAGGCTGCCGTCGAGGGCCACCAGTTCGCGTTAGCTTCTTCGACAAGTCGATTTTGGGGATGGAAGCAGAGGCACGAGGCGGCGGTTCCTGGGTAGACGACGCCATGGTGCTTGAACTTATGCTCGCGCGGCGTCTCTTGCGTCTGCGTCTTCTTCGTTCTTCGTTCGTTGCTGCTTCTTTTTTGTTTCTTTGCTTCTTCTGCGTTTTTGTCGTTTTTTTTTTTTTGGTTCTTCAAGGTTGAACCCGTGACGGATGACGTAATAAGCATAACTACCTAAATAATGAGAATGCAGATCGAGGACGCCAGATGAAGAAGAGTGACAGCTGGAGATGCGAAGACGACGACGATGCTGTACATTTAAAGTACTCCGTAGATCAGTGTCTCCAGGCGAAGATCAGGCTGTCGATGGAGTGCGATTCATTGTTGTTATTGCATGGTAGGCGGAAGTGCCCTACTGATTGTCATCTAGTGCCAACACTAGAATAATCTATGTCGATACAGAACAGCGCTGTAGGTACTCCGTAGGGTGTTCAATCCCAGTAGTTAGAGGGCTCATCACCTGTTGCTTGTAGGAACGAGGAGACTGTCAGATGCAGAATTGAGCGAGTAGCCGGATAGAGCAGTCAATCGAGTTTCCATATTCCCCAAGAGTTGCGCAGAGACATACTCACATGAGGGGGACTCTCTTCTCGAGCAGGCTGGAGATATATCCCTGCTTGCCCAGGACGCTGTTGACTGTTGACTGCTGCAAGTCTCATGATCGAGCCAGGCGAGATGGATGCACGTACATATAACCGAAGAGGAGGAGCCGCCGTTAATGGGTCCAAAATGCCGAAGTATCTCGATTCCTCCTCAGCTCTGCCCTCGGCCAGACACCTATCATATCTTGGGACGGTCGATGCCTGCACGATGGGCTCCCCCTTGCACCTTGCACCTTGCAACACGGCGCGCCTGATCCAGTCAGCTCACAGGCCATGTTTTTTCTCCTTCAGCCATCCAATGCATTCATTTCATATTTGCTCTGAGGATTTCGCCGTCTCTCACCCGCAGGCAGCCCTGGATTGCGCCTCTGTGACACCCAGACCCATCCTGCCAGGCCTCTTGAGGACTAAATCCCCCCTCTCGAGCCCATCGTTACTCGGCCAGCCATGCGCATGTCCAATAAGATGCAGCGCGCCGTCGCCACTAGTCAAGCGACTGTCGACCTATATCAGCTCGACTAAATCACTAACGTAGCTGCGAAAGGGAGATCTGAACGCGGAAAACTCTGCTCGGTGGGCCCGTCCACGCAGACGGGAGGGTCAAAGAAGGCCAGAGAAAGAGAAGGTCTTAGCCTCACGCGGCGCTCACCGTTGATGATGTCGATATCGATGTTTTTTTCCGTAGCTGTTGGTCGTGGTTTGTGATGAGTGGTGCTGCTCGGAAGGGCGAGGTCGGAGGATAAACCCTCTTGTGAGACGGAGGTCAGCCAGGAACGCGCAAGACCATGACGACAAGGGACAGGAGACTGACCATTTGACTGTAAAGGGAGGAGGAAGGGCAAAAGGGATAGGGACTGATGTACAGTTGATCGAATGCATGATCAGCGGCCAAGCCCATCGGCCGGAGTTTTTGACCTTGCTGGGTGCTGCATCCCTGGACGAACCCTGGGCTTGGTCGGGGCAGAGCGAGCGAGCTGTATATACAACACCACACATGCACTTCCGCCCGCCGCCGCCGCCGTCCTGTTTTTTTTTCGCTCTATATGCTTTTCGTGCCTTTTCGTGGTCTTTTTTTATCTTCGGCCTCGTTCTATTCGCGTCGTCTAGACAAAGGACGCCCCTCTCTTCACCGTTTCTTCCGCAGTCAGCCCACTAATTAGCGGTTGGTGGTAGCTCCAACCAGCACCGTCCTCTCCCCCCGGGCTGAGAGAGCCAACCAACACGCAGTCCAAGAACCAACACATCGCCGCAGAGGAATAGAAGAACGAAGAAGAAGCGAAGCGGAAGAAAAGCTAGGGCCTAGACAACCATGGCTAACTCGGCGACGGCGACGACGAGGTCAGGCTCACGACCTAACTATGGTTCCTTCTCTTCACCTGCTGAGGCAGATTCGCATTCTGATTCTGGCTCGTCTACACTGTCCAGAGACTCTATGGAGTCTACACATACTGCTTCGAGGCCGCAGTTCAGCAGGATAAGAACGCACCAGTCGATAGTTCGTGAGCGCAGCCCGATGGACAATAGCGTGGATGGACAGGGTGCGCCAGGCGCTGGAGGCGCTGCACCGGGTGCATCTGATAACACCCACAACAATAATGCCAATGGGAGCAACATCGTCAACGGTGGCACTATACCCCGGCAGAGAGGTGCCTCTTACTCGTCCCAGCGGTCTAGGAAAGGGAGCATACACCAGGATCAGCCGTCGTGGTACAAACGCATGCTTGAGAAGTACGGCAGCTTGGAGTTGGAAAACAAAGGCAGCGTTGCCAGAGACCATCTCGCCTTGGGTATGTTACTATCTATTCTATCGGAGCTATTCTAGGGGTATGGAAACTAACGGCTGGTAGAACGCACATTTCTCTCATGGCTACGAACATCTCTCGCCTTCGCTTCCATAGGGATAGCAGTTACTCAGCTTTTCCGTCTTAACACCGCTATCCAGCAGCTAGATCCCTCGCAGCACAGTCCCAGCAACCCGTCTGCTCTCCTATCAGAACATTACAGAGAAACGTCCAAGGGTCTCTATTTCACCATCACAAGCAACAGCAGCCAACTGCGTGGTCTCGGAAAGCCGCTAGGTGCCACCTTTATCGGGGTAGCCATCCTCGTCCTCTTCATCGGCTTCCACCGCTATTTTGAGAGTCAGTACTGGGTGGTCAGAGGGAAGTTCCCTGCCAGCCGCGGCAGTATAGCCCTGACTGCATTTATTACTGCGTCTCTCATGGTCAGCAGTTTGGTCATCATCCTTACTATATCGCCGGGTGCGACGGAGTCCTAGACTCATTCACTCTCCTACTCAAAAACAAAAATAACAACTTTACATTCAGCACAAACGGCATCGTTTTCATACTCAGTTACATGCATTTATGCGGAGTTCATCGAGTTCATTTTCCCTCCCTCCCTTTGCTGGATATTTGGGAACAACAACGAAGGACCCCGTCACATCATCATATCTTGCTATCCGTCAACCTATCTGGATCCCCGAAAAGCAAAAACAAAAATTGCCAGCTTTGCTTATCTGGTCATCTGTCTGTTTCGGTGTTTTTTGTTAGCGAGGCGTCAGGCTTTGAACTTCTTGCTTATTTATTTTTTTTTTTGCTTCTTTTACCTTGCATTGTACATCTACTTCCTGTTCTTGCTTTTCATTCCGTTATGCTCTTCTTCGAATACCCCGCCTATCACCGGCTTTGGTTCACTCTTTTTCTCTTTCTTTTCTCCGTCTGTTGAGTTGTTTATTTTCTATTATAAAATATCTTTCTTGTTTGTCCAATTTTGTCCCCTTCGGATATTACTCTGAGTGCCTTGATTCACATTACGTATTATTATCAAAAATTCCCCTGTAGCCATCCAGGCACTCGCCTTGTTAAAATAAACGCAAATTAACAAATGCAACCAAGTTTTTGGCCAACTGTATCTTTAAACTGCCAGGCCTATCCATGCCTCTAAAGGAAGAGTCAACCAATAACAGCGTCTGGCTCAAATATCATTCCTGCATATCGATACGAAAACGTAGATGGATCAAAGTGGAGCGATGAATGGCTGGCTCGCCCACGAAAATGCTTGGTATATCTTAATTCATCCCGAGGCATCTACCGAAATTGTATATCCGGATGTTCATCCATCTATATAGTGAATCCAGATGTGGTAGTTGGCTATGGGGTTGGTAGATACATTCAGGCCGGCCTCTGCCATGTTCCCTTCCCATAAATTCATCCTTCGACTCCATCTTAATTCATTTATAGCCAATGTGAGTTTATCACTCTGGGAGTATTTTGGCAACGGCAGCCTGGATGGATGATGACGGGAAAAGAGCTGCAAAACAGGATTCAGTTATATCAATTGCGAGGGAATGCCATATGCTCCTTTTTAAAGCGGAATCTACCCATACACCAGCATATCTCATTTAGCCAATGAGAGACAGCATACTATTGAGTCGGCTTAATATACTGCCTTACACCGCGAGGAGGCTGAAGATCATACATAGTGGCCTGAAAAGACATCATGTCAACGATGGAGGCTGTTGCACTGCATCTGGATATCCCCGCCTGGCAATCCATATAGTACAGGATACCAGCCGGAAAAACGCTCCGTAACGGATTTCGCTGTATCAATGCTGCTCAAGGCCTAACGCTGTATGCCCATTCTTAGGCGTCAAGGGTATCACAAGGAACAATAGTCCAGGTCAACGACAAGCTCATCACACATCTTTCTGCAGAAGATATTCGCACCTTCGTTCTAGGCGTGTCTAGGATGGGTATGTTATGTGGATTGAACTGCTGCATAGTGCAGCATGAACTGGAGGCGGTGTGCCGAGGAACGGTCACCGCTATCATGGAGAATAGTCATGTCAAACCGTTGAGATTTGACAGCTAGACATGGTATACATGTAGCAAAAAAAGGGGTATACACCGAATTCACCCATTCCATCCAATAATACGAATATCCTTTTTGCAAAAGAACAATGTCTTTGTAGTCGCGACTTTGTTTCTTTCCTATTTCCGTAATCGCAGTGATGACATAATGTATGACATAATCCATGACTTATTAAGCAATATCATATGATTTATGCTTAGTAATAAGTTATAATGTGATATTCCCCCTTTTTTGAGATTGAGGTCGTATCAAAATAAGTGCCAAACGCGTTTCTCAAGCCGCACGTAATCTTGTTGGCTCGATGGACTAATTTTCAAGGTACCTTGGAGATTGGCTTGATGAGAAGAAAATTGTAGGATGAAACATGGCGTCCTGACGAATATCCAAACATGGGGGAACTTTTTGTTGTTTCCATGGAGATCGCCAGCAACGGTTGGTGAAGGAGTGGATTCAACGTCCCACCTTTATCAAAAAGGCTCTCTACATCAAACCAGGCTACGCAACGTTAGTACCTTCCACTGCCCACGAGGGAGTCTGCGGGTATATTCGGCGGCTGCCTTAATTTTCGACGAGCTAGTTCAGAAGCTGCTAGTGCGTGGTCGATAACACTGTTATCGCTCAAAAGCCCTTCATACGTATATCTCGCAAGTGTCTTGCAGGCAGTATTGGGTAATGGATCGCGAGTATGGGTTTGGGGGGTATCTCAAGGTGTCGTATGCGGATACCAAGCGAAGATACATATCTCCCGAAGCGAGGAGGCAAAACGATAACGATCGCGAGCATGGATTTATACGAGATTGATATTCGATGACATGAAGAGAGGAAAGCTGGAAAAAGCATAGTTGGGGTAAGCAAACTAACTAGAAAAGCAAGTTTTAGTTCTCCAGCGTTGAGTTCATTCCAGTTCAGTTCGTTCGCCCCGAGATTTCGTTAACGCTGCCTGGTTCCGGTTTGCTTCACTAACCTTACGAACAGGTCATCTGTCCAGTGCAATTCCGATAAGCTTTCGTATAGGAGGAAACGATGGGACGGGCACGCTAGTTGGAGAGCTTGCCCTATCTCGAGGAGGAGTCGAGAAAAGAAAAAAAAAATGTGATGGATCAAAGTTGGCAGGTTACAATGAAGTAACTGAGCATGGCGATAAGAGAGGAAACTGGGGTAGTACGTGACGGCGGGAGTGGCGAGCCATGGATGAGATGAAAGGTTCCGCCGCCATTGTTGGGATTGGGTTCTGTCTGATCGAACCCTGAAATCTGCGTTTCCTTGTTTCGTTGTTCTCGAAGAATCAACGGAATTGGTGAAGATATGCTCCGTTTGGAGAGGGAGGGGGGAAAGGCTGTTGTGTTGATCAGATAGGCCTGGCACGGATGTAACATGTAGCCGGTACTCTTTTTACCCTTCTCTCCATGGCCCAGCAGGCGGCTGAGACGGCGGGTGACGGATAGCCCTGTTCATCCCATGGCGATCGATGCCGGCGGCGAGGGATCAGGGTTGGTGAAGAAAAGAGTGAGAAGAACTGCTGAGCGGCAGTTGACCAAGAAGGATGAAGACGCATTGACGGCCAGGGATGCAATGTCTGAAGTAAGTAGGTAGTTACGAAGTGTTGATACTGATACTCGGCACATCAGAGCGGTGATACAGAGCATAGCACGACACAGCACGACACAGCACAGCATAGCACAACACAGTAAGGGACAAGGTGTCAAAAATTGCCCTGCAGAAAGGAACAGTTGTTCTTTACGGCAACCCTGCACAGGCAGCAGGTAAGCAAGTACGGAGTACTACCGGCCTTTCCAACTGCTGTGTTTCCTTCGTTGAACAACAGCGAAGGGAGGAGAAAAGCAAGAAAGGAAGAAAGAAAGAAAGAGAAAAAGGGGATGGGTCCAATAAGACATTTTTAATGTTGGACATGTCCTTCGCTCGGAATGCTGCCGTTTGATCTGATCTTCTCTGGGGAACTGGGAACTGGGGAAAACCGTTGATATTTTCCATGCCCATATGTAACCTGCGCTATCTTAACGAGTTGCATATATGCAGTGCTATAAGCCAGGGTCGTTATGCATTCTCCTTCTCCCTTATTTCCAGTCAGCGTGATGCCGTGCAAGTTGGGTTGGTTGGCAATTGAAATTGAATAATGACAAAAGACTAGCTTTTTTGCCTTTTTTTTTTTTGCCCCTTAAAGGACGACCCATGTATTCCTAGGCGTTGGCATCCAGGTACGCCCGTCCGCCGCCGCTTAGGGTCGTAAGTAAATAAGTACAGAAGTGCTGTACTTCCTAAGTGGTCACCCATGCCCTGCCGGGTCCCTGTCATCGGTCAGCACCAAACGAGATGAAGAAAACACCTCCGAGCGTGGTGGGTTTAAATTAGCTAGCCTGTTAGCTAGTTATGGTATGCGGATTCAAAGGGCGTATCATATGCAGCTTTATGCGTGCATTAATCCGAGGGGATAATCGCGCATACGGAGTATATGGAGGAAAATAAAGAGGTGGAAAACAAAGCAGATCGGAGATGCATGGAACAGAGAGGAGGGAGGAAAGATGGTGATATGTGGCATGCAGTTTGCTGTACATTGGCATGTCACACTCAAAGAGGTGTACATACATGCATGAAGGAACCCATCCATGCCCTTGGCCCCATGCCTGGAATACCCCATGCATGCACAGCATACGGCTAACTGGGTGAGGAATTGAGGATGCCTGTTCCTAGTCTAGCCTTGTAAGCTAGTTGAACCGTCGACTGACGACTGCCAGGCCGGGCGTGGGCGAGGATCTGGCTCTCCTGACGTCTGTGGAACGGCTTTCTTCAGGAAGATCGCAACCTTGAAGGCCCTGTCTAGTTCAATTCAGTATTATTGTACTTACAGTAGTACTTTGGCCGTCCCGAGAGAATGATTATCGGCAGACGGATGGCTCTTCCGGCAACCAGGATAACGATCTTCTTACTTCAACCGCTTTGATAAGGGTAAGCGGGAGGGAGGAGGGGAGGTCTGGTCTTGTCTTGTTTGATCGCATCGTGCAGACTTCGAGGTCGGACAGGGTGGCGACGGGATAAAGAAGATCAAGGAGAAAAGGGGAGTAAGTCGAGCGAGTGCTCTGGAGTAAGGCAGCCATCTAGCTATCCACACGTCTCAGGGGGGGCAAAGTTGGACAGGCAGCGCCATCGAGCTGGTTAGCAACGAGTGTCACGGAGGTATCTTTCAATCTAACCAGTCAAACAGTCAATCAATCAGTCAATCAAGCAGGCAGAGTAACTAAGTTGAGGTTGCTAAATAAATCTGCGAGATGAAGGTTCGAAGTAGTTAAATTATTACATATAAAAAAAAGGCACAGGCAAAAAGGTAGTTAAGCAAGGCTCGACCTCCCAGCCACATTAGTTACACACAGACATGCATGATGCTGTGTTGCGATTTCATGCATGGTAACGCTGCAATGGTCGATTCGATACTCCTTACATATATGGTCTAGCTAGCCAGCCAACCTAACTAGTTCGCCGGAGTCAAATACATCAGAAAGCAATTTGAATATTATTATATGGTCGAGTATATATACACTACGCTGTGTACCTGTGTGACGCGAGCTATAAGACGAGTGGAATATACGGAGCACGGTAACGGTTGGACTGTGAGAGCTCAGCGATAGTCGGTCGGTGCTACTAGTACTACGTACTGGCTGGCTCAGGGGAAAGATGGAGAAGGGATAAAAGCTTGGATGATCGACTCGATATGTTAGAAACCGATCGGCCGTTGGTTATAACTGCCATCTCTATAGCCCGGATGGGCCATGTAACCCCCCGTGTCCTGTCTGGACGTCTGGATGTCTGGATGTCTGCCCAAGCCAGCCGCTGCGTTGTCAGGAGGATCTAGCATCTACCCGCCCGTCTGTCTGGTCCTGTCTGGCTGTCCACCAATCTCAAGGATTGCCCTTTGACTGGGCTTGTCTCGACTGGCAATGCCGGAACCAGCTGCTATTTGTCCGCCAGTCCGCATCACATCAAATTAATTACTTTTAAACTAACTAGTTAGCAAGTTACATATTTTCCGATGGGGCCCTGAAATCTGAGGCTGAGAACGTAAAAAAAAAGGCGTAGGAGGAGGATGGATGTTTCAAACCGACCACCCGCGATTACTGGCCAGTTTGGGCTTGCTGGCTGGCTGGGTGTCTGGATAGGGCTGATGGCTGACGAGAGGCCGGGAAAAGAAAAACAGAGACTATCTTATCTGGCACTGGAAATGAGACATGCGAAGGAAGAGGAAAGCGGTTGCCGGTGGTGAGTGGCTGAGATGACGACGCCGGGTTTTGTTTACCCATTATTTTCATTATTGTTTACATTATTGAGATGCTGTGCTGGCATATCTCATCTCATCTCATTTCAGGTCCAGAGGAGGCGCTTTGGGGCGATGATTCGCGGACGCTGGATGATTGCGGTGGAGACGGTTGAAGGTGATATACGGGCTCTCATTTTCCAGCTGACGGAAGAAGAAGAAGAAGAAGAAGAACTGACAGCAGAGCAGGAAGAAGTGAATGCTGCCGCCCAAGCCGATATCAAATAATGGCTAACAAAAGTACACTCCCGTAATAAGGATGCTAATAGTGTATATTCCCCTGAAGAAGCCGAACCGAATCGGTAGCTAGCTACGAAGCAAGGGCGGAGAGCTAGTTATGGGGTATATCTGAGGATATATTATGCTCTATTTTATTACTGTTATTTACGGAGTACTTATTTCATTAATTTTATTATGATGATGAATTGATGAGTAGATGCGTTTCTTTTTCTGCTCGATATCACCAGACGCCAGTGCAGCACAGCATCAAGACGCCCCAAAAGGGTAAAAAAGGGGGTCAAGATCCAAGGTCAGGCCGGGACCAGGGGGTTGGACTCCACCGGCCAGCGCGACAGTGTAAGGAGAAGTCAGTCTGGAAGTCCACACGCTGCTCGTTCTTCTTCTGCATGCAACTTACATACACACTACTGCAGCACCCTTCTCTCTGCATGCGCAGGATCCCTCCGTAGCAGCGAGGGAGGGAAACAATGAGAGAATTGCTTTTTGGCACAGAGGCCACACCCCCCCCCATCCCCCCAATCCCATCTCCCTCCCTCTTCGCCCCCCCTCCCCATTCTCCATCCCCATGCTGGCGAAATACGACGGCTAAGTCAAGTCACTAAAGCAACTAACTCAAGAGGCGTGCAGTGAGTTTGGTTAGGGTGGCTGGGGAGGTGGTCGAGGTACCGCTCCAGATACTTACACTACTAGGGAGGGTTTATAAGTACGGGACAAGAAAAGGGACTATGACGATGCCGTGGAGACGGTCGCTGCCGACAGATCATGAGACAAGACAGGCCTTTTCTTTTCTTTTTGCCTTTCTTTTTGCCTTTGTATCTTGTATGTACTCTGTAACTGGAGCTGGATGTAACTACTTACCTGGAAAGACAAGATAGAGCAAAAGAGAATGCAACTATCCGTCCCTCCATCCCTGAGCGGCGTTAAGGAAAAGCGAGCAAAGGGCCATGGACGAGTCGAGGGAGTGCTCGGGCGCATGACAGCAGCAGCTAACGCTCTCTTTACTTCTGCCAGCATGCTGCTATCGTCGTCGACTCCAAGGATCAGGCTGGGATGCTGGGATGCTGGGATGCTGGGATGCAGCCAGGGCCTCTTGACAGGGACCGATCGCATCTTCAGATCCATAATACTTACCGTCTCCTACCATTTTACTCCATCTCTTCTTCGTTCATCTTCTCTCTCTTCATCCTCTTCATCCTCTTATCCTCTACTCCGTATCTTCCTTTCTGATATCGTATTTTATCTGGTATTGGCTGTGTATCGCCTTGCCAGGCGCTCGCTGTAAAGTTACCTGCCAAGCCTGTTCCTGGGGAGACGCCAGCTGTGCCTGAGCTAGTCCCCTTCTGGCCACCCTCGAATCCTGCCAGCCAATCACAAGCCCCAGCCCTGCCAAGCCCGCCTCCCAGTGGCCCCTACTGGCCCCACCCTGTCCCTCCCCAGCCACTCACCGTCCTCCATGTGGGTCCTCCCTTACCGTACCTGACCACCCAAAAGTCCCTAAAGTCCCCTAAAAAAAGTCCCCGTCAAAAACTGGTTCGTCGCTTTTTCTGTCTTTTTTTGCCGTTTTTGCTTTTTTTTCTTCTTTTCTGCCGCTTTTCTTCTTTTTTCCGCCTTTTCTCTGTTCGACTTTCTTCAACTTCAAACCTCAACTTCATCTTCTCTTCTTCTCTTCTTCTTCCTTTCTTCCCCTTCAACCTAATCCTCCCTCCTCCCTCTCCTCCTCCGCCGCCGCCGCCGCCGCCGCCCTTCTCGCTGGCTACAGTTCGCTGTGGCCGTCCGTTCCTTACATCCTAGCACGGAGACGTGCTCTTTTTCCTATCTGTCTCTATCGCTGTGGCCTGGCGTTCGCCCGTCGGCTACTACTACTACTGCTACTACTCATAACGAACCACCTCAGCAAGCCTCTACCAACCACCTTTTTTTTTTTTTAACGACCTCCTCCAACCATCATCAGCATCGTCATCATTATTTCTTCCAGCATCCTTGATGAGATATCTTTTTGGGGCTGTCTCTGGGGATTTCCGTACGATGACTCCGGCGTGTTGATAGGAACACACACAAACAGGAAGCAGAGCCGGGGAAAAGGAGCCGCTTTTTATCAGTCATTTGCTTGATCTGACAAAGCCCAGCTTCTCCATATATGAAGCCGACGGACTTGGTTGGAATGAGCAAGTAGAGAGACCGAAGAGACTCTCTGGCTCGTCACTTTATTCTTCCTTCTCTTCCCTCTTCTTCGTGGAATTCTTACATTTCCCTTTTCGTTCTTTTTTATACTCTCTCTCTCTCTCTCTCTCTCTCTCTCGTTTTATTCTACGGCCATGGCATCAATTTCTCTCGGGGCTCACCAGCCTTCTTCTCACTGGAACGCTACCAGTCACATCCACCTTCACTCCCCGGAGTCTCCCAGTTACGACACCCGCATGAATCCCCCTTCTTCGCCTCTCCCGAACCCACCTTTCTCCTTCCCGGCTCAACCGCCTTCTTCGACAGACACCACCAGCAGAGTTCCCAGTGGAATTCCCAGCAACAACATGTCCAGCAGCTCACGGCGCGGCAGACGGCAACCACCTGCTTCTCTCACTTCGTTCTCTTTCCCCCAGGCACCACCGGAGCCTGCCTCTTCTACATCCCCAACTACAGCAGCAGTAGCAGCATCAGGTAGTGTTCCTACAACAAAATCAATACCTACTGCGCCAGCTTCGCCCGTGCTGGTGGAACCCGCTCACCTCAATCCAAAGGGACACCGCCGTCAACCAAGTGAATTCCTTGGTGATGCCTCATCCCAGGTAGCCATCAGCAGTTCCAAGGCTACGCCTTCAACACTCCCCCATCCAGGTCCCGGACTTACCACCGGTCCCGGTAGAGGTGCCCGGAGACACGCCCACAGGAGGTCCCAGGCCATATCGAGTGTGGACCTCACTGCTGTAGCCAAAGCATTCCCCCCAGTACCGGTGTCTGGAAGTGTCCCAACTTCGCCAATCTTACCCTTTGCCAATGACAAGTACTCAAAGCTTTCCTCGCGGTCGTTTCCGGAAATGCACACTGCTCAGACCTCCCCACAGCGAGCCGAGCAGCAGCAGCAGCAGCAGCAGGTATCTCCAACAAGGCGTCTCCACAAGGAGGAATCGATAACTACTGCTTCCACCACTACTGCTTCAGAAGTAGCTCCAGTGTCTTGCCGTCCTCTTTCGACAATATCCTCAGAGAGTAGCGTGTCTACCGTTCGTCCTAACCAGATCTTCTCAGACCGTTCCGGCTCTGGACAAAGAAGTGGCGCCAGCTCTCCCCTTCATAATACTAATGAAGCTACAGCCAGACCAAAGACCGCGGGTGCCCAGTTGGCCATGAAATGGAAGTCCTTTGGCCCTTCAAATGACAACAGTGAACACACCAAAAGGCCACTCTCCGCTTCCGCTTCAATGGCCTTGAACTTCAGTCTAGGAAACGTCTACAGAAGCCAGGACGCTGAAAGGACTGCTTCCAACGCTTCGTCTTCTACTGCTAACCTGCAAGCTACACTCTCAGACCAGGAGACGGAAGACGCCGAGACATCCACCTTGACCCAACGAACAGCGCACGAGCGAAAGCCGTCCAAGAAACAAAAGAAAAAGCGCTCCTGGGCCGGCATCCTCATCCGCAAGGGGAAGAAACGCTCGTCAAAGAAGTCCCGCAAATCCCCGACGCCTCCGCCCATGCTTACACGGACCAACTCTGAGCTCGGATCAATGTACAGCGTTGACTTTGACCATGATAACACTATTGTCATCCGGACTTCCACGGCCCAGAACGCTCCAAGAAGCCACCCCCAATTCGGTGAACCGGCTTCTTCCACGGACAACAGCTTGGAAAAAGCTTGGAAACCAAAGAGCTTCTACGAGCAGCAGAGTAACCCGGACATCTTCAGCCCCGTAATCGATCTGGACGCTGCTCTAGGCCCGTTCAATACCCCCGAAATGGGGCCCGAGCGGAACATTACCAGTGGTTTCATGATCGCTTCCAAGAGGATGTACAGTGGTGGCCGTCGAGGCGAATTCGTGGGCCCAGAGATGAGGTACCACAGACGTGCGGAGAGTGCACCGGAGATGCCTCCCTTTGACCGCAGTTTCCTAGGTGCTTCTAGGTTCGGCCTGTCGTCTGCAATGGAAAACCCGGACGTGTTTGACGAAGAAGAGGAAGACGCATTTTTGGCCCAGAACGATGACCAGGATAACCAGAAGAACGCCGAATCATGCAAGGCCGACGATGACGCAGCTGACAACGACTCATCCTCCTCCTCTAGTGAAGAAGATGAAGAGGACAGTGATGCCGAGGAAGCTGGCCTGGGTATCCAGGTAGTCGACTCCAGCAACATGCCCGACCTCTATCCAGCTTCCGTCGAGAGCCGTCCTAGCACTGCCCAGGTTATCACCCCGCGTACCCCTTACGCCCATGCAATTGATTTCGAGTCTCAGTCCCAACGGAGCAACAGCAACAGCACTACCTACCACCACCCGGGAAGTATCGGTATCGTGGGCTCTGATTCCGGCCAGGCGTCTCCTCGCAACTTTGACGAAAAGCGTCCCTCTACCTCCCCCGAATTCATCTACAACATCTCGAATGCTACGAACCTCACCCCCATCCCCGCAATAATACCACCAGTGCCTATGATCCCACAGGCCTTTCCCTCACCCGCCCCCTCAAGCACCTCCTTTGACGTCCCTCGCCTAAACACCGCCTCCTCCTCCATGACAGACCGTCACCACAGCTCCGGATCCGTTTACTCAGGCGAGCCGGGCTCAGACTACCTCCAAAACTCCTCCGAGGATGTCCCGTCCCTAACCAGCTCTGCGTCGACAATGACTGGAAACATTCCCAGGCTACCCAGCGCAATCTACGGACGCATCCCAGGTGACCGAGCCGCCTCGTTCTCTCACGTCCTGCAGCTCAACAGCGCCAGCAACAACGCCAGCAACAATGGTCACAGTAACAACAACCGGCCCAGTTCATCGAAACGTGCCAGTCTAGTTAGCTTCTCGCGTCTGGTCGGCGCTAACTCTGAGCGCAGCAAGCTAAGCCACGAGGAGAAAGCACCCATGGACGAGACTGAAAAGCGCAAGAAGAAGGGCCTCCGAATCACCCGTCTAATGCAGTTCTGGAAAGTCAAGGACAAACGATAGACATTCCCCTATACCTGTCTACTTCTCTACCTCCGTATCTCTTCCCCACCTTTACGAGTTTCCCATCTATCTATCTCTCTCGGTTTCGCGGTTCCTTTTGCTGGATTTACCTATGTTTAATTTCCAAACCTTAGAACCTCTTCCCTTTTTTTCTGTTTTTTTCTGATTTCATTTTCATTATTTTATTTTATTTTATTTCCCATTTTCATTTTCACTTTTGTTCGGAGTACATATGGGAGGCACGATATCACGGATGGAACTATTGACTTATGGAGAATCTTTTTGCTTGGTTTTGTTTTCCTTTTCCTTTTCTTTTCCTTATTACTATCTGGCTTTTCTTTCCAACTGGGTTCGTGTTCGAGTCTGATCGCACGCCTTCGTCTTCATATTATTCATTCCACCAGAGCAAGTTTAGTTCAGTTGCTTTCTTGTCTTCTTTCTAAACAAACAAAACTCGCAGGCAAGCCATACAAGTTCAGTCTATTTACTTGTTCAGTTCTTTCGTTCTTCTTCCATGCTTTCGTTAAGATCTTTATTATTTACTTCTACGACCCAGCCAGCCTCTCCTTGAACGTCACATACTATACTACGCCAAAAGCCTCCTCTCCTCTCCTTTCATTTGCTTTGCTTCATGCGATCCATCCACTCCGTCTATCCCTCGTTCCCTTCCTTGACCTCCCATACCCTCATTGGCTCTCATCTTCCTTATCACCGACGCAGCATTCAGGCATCCATACGCACTAGCGCTGTCGCTGTCTTCCGCTCCCTAATATCATCATACATCATGCCATCCATGTCTAGCTCCTCTTCATTCCCTTTCGGCCTCTTGACGACATTTTCATTTCACCTTACATCTTCTAGCCTCTCTTTAGTTAGCCAGCCAGACAGCCAGTCAGCCAGCAACAGCAATTGCCGACACAAGTTTCTTCTTCTTTCTCATTTACCTTAAATGAATATTACCCGGATATCATATCATGCCATTCCTTTTTTTTCCCCCTTATATCCGGCTCCAGCTTAGCAGTGGATTCGAGCCAAGGCTAGCCCAGGCTTTTGCAAATAGTTCATGCTGCTGGATCCCTTGCTCAGGTAACACAGTTATCTGAACGGCTGTTTGAATTCCCTCGCTTAATGCCTAGTTATCTCTTCCGACCAGTCCTCTTTCATTCGCTTGGTGGGGAAAGTCTCTACTTCACTTTATCTTGTGTGCATCACGGTAGAAAGGACCGGGGAGGTTGGTTGAGAAGAGATGAAATCTATGTAGATAACTACTATTAGGTACAAAATCTCCACACAGCAGTGTACCTGTCCATTTTTCCCTCCTTATTTGATGCCCAGCACTATTAGGTTGTAGCCATAGCCGTGTATAATGGCCGCAAGTATGAAGTTTATCTCTATTTACACTCTTGCACTAATATTCACCTTAATTACCTATAGGGTAATTATTTACTTAGTCCAGAAAGACGACCTCAGGGTACTTCGAGCTTGGCCCCCTGAGAAGCCCTTCATCTTTCCCGAAGAGCGAGAACTGGAAGAAGTCATGAACATACGCCTTCATGAATCGCAAGCTTCTAACGGCAGGAATATCCCCTACCAGCACGTCGATGGCAGCCTTGTCAATAACATCCCTTACTCCACCTGCGTCAATAATGGCCGGGAAATCACTAAAGGTATTATGTCGTCCCTCCGGTGTGCCAATTTCCTTCTTCCATGCATGCGGGTGAAGCCTATCCATGGCCTCCCAAAGCGTCTCCCAGGATTCATCGTTGTGTCGACTATGCCCATGCGCTGACCATTGCAGGTAGGGTTGGGGTTTCTTTCTACCCCCCAGCCCTGTGTTGACTGCATCGCCCCATAGCGATCCGTCGAAGTTGATGCCGCCTGATATACGACCGTCTTTGACCATGGAGGAGAGCACGGCGGAACCACCGAATGAATGGCCTATCATGCCTATGCGGGCGTGGGGGGAAGTCTTGAGGGCCTGGTTGAGCACGAACACAGTGTCTTGAACACGTACGTCGGTCCAGAAGGCGAGGTCAGACGGGGTGAAGGTGACTTTACCGCCGGTAATGATGTCGCCGTTGAGAAACTCCACGATGTCCGTATCATGTGGGTGATCCATGGCTATAACTGTGTATCCAGCGCTGGAAATCGTCTGGGCCATGGACGAGTACAAGAGCCGAGTTGTGTTTAAGCCAGGTGAGAACAGCAGGATGGGGAAATCATGGTTATCCCTGTGGGAGTCAGTTTGATACCCCTTCTTCACATCAGCGCACACCCTTATTCTAGACGCGGCTAAGAGCCCGTCCACCCAGTGGCCGCCAGACGAAGCTTGGAGAATTGCATCTTCCAGCTTTGCAGATGCGGGAGGGAAGGTAGGTACGTCCTCTGTTCTACTGCAGTGCTTCTCGGGTATGGGGTTGAATCGAGAAACCATCAACCGGCGAGGGAGGGTGGAATTGATATCCTTCCTGGAAAAGTCCGTGAGTTCCAGGATTTCTCTCTGGACTTTAAACGGACCTGATGGCTCAGGTAGGAGAAACGACGAAGGTATAGACAATGCAATTGCATTTGCTACAAGGGCAAAGATGATAGTCCCTTGGACAAGCATGGTGGCTGTAGGTGATGGGCACTATTTGAAAAGCTGATTGCAATGCTGGTTCGTCCCTGAGCGGAGAGAAAGAAAAGGAAGATCCACGAGACGGGCAGCTCTGTCTTTAAATATTGAGTGCATCACTCGTATCCCCGGGTATTCCGAGCCTTGGGATGTTGTTGATGAGGGTATTATGATCCTTCGCCAGCCTGCGCTGCTGCCTGCTGCCTGCTGCCTGCTGCCAGGGAGAGACAAGCATGCAAGTATACCAACATTTAGCCAAAGGTTTTCCTTGGTTGTTTTGTCGTATTATTTTATGTTTTCTTCTGGAACCCGGCGCAGAAGTATACCCTCTATGGCTGCATCGCATTCATATCCCTGTGAATGCGGGGGGTGGTTGATATCCCATCTTGTTCCATCAGCTCTCCAGGCTTGTTTTCCAACATGATGATACTGGTCCCCTATCCTTGACTACTATGCTCCGTAAATACGCCGACGATCACCGAGTAGCCTACTCCGGGTCTAGGTACGGGGTATGGAATATGGCTACAAAGCCGTAGTCCTTCGGTAGGCGTGGACTTGATATCTCATATCCTCAAGACCAATTCCCTCTCCAACATTGTACTCGAGCCCTGTACGGTCTCGTCTGAACCACTGTGATTCTTCGGATAAAATGCATTCCCAACTTCCTGAAGCCGTAGTCAATAAGGTATGATCCAACAGGAAACGCATAGGATACTGTCTTGCCGGCTTCTTCTCCTCCGATGCCCTTCCACTGGACTCCCCCTGAGGCCCAGCTCCCTTGGAACCAAGCGATAACGTTGAATAGCTCCCAGGGCTATCAACGACCAGCAATACGGTGCCAGGTTTGGTTACGTCGGTTAACTGCAGCAGAAATGCAACCGTGGCGGGCATGGAGGTCGAGAAGAGCTCGTTCAGCGTAAACATTAGCGTTATCAAAACTGTTGTAGGATCTTCTGTGCCTTTGCCTTTCCTCTCATCCGCACTTGTTACATCTTTCGTAGATGGGGATAGTAAAAGAGCTAGCTCCTCCTCCGAAAGCTCCAGGACGTCTTGTTTCTGGAATGATATTGCCAGATTCCCGGCTTTGAGCAATGGAAGGGAGACACCAGACTTTTTATTACTATTATGAACTGACTCTGATATGCATCCCTGTGAAAGCTCGTCAATCACTGGCTGCCAGTCAGCTATATCAAGGGCCGTAACAGAGAGGTTCAGATTCGATGCTGTCGGGTTATCAAGGCCAGTTGCCCACCGCGCAGCAGCAGCAAGTGCAACCACTTCAGCTCCTGCTCCGCCACCAATGCAAACAACCTGTCTGTTTCGTAAGTCCTCGATATCAATAGCCGGGGAACTTGACGGGCCTGCAGGTCGACCTCCCTGATCGCCGTTCAACGCCAATCGCAGGACATATTCGAAGATACCAGTGTACGCGAGCGCTCTCCCAGCACTCCAGCGAAGAGCATAGGCCCTCAGCATGCCGGGGTCCGCATCAGCAAAGGCAGAGTCGAAATTGCGATTAAATAGATGCGACTTGATAGCCTGAACCTGCTCTCTCAGCGTCGTGCCGGTGTCACTACCATTATCTTGCTCAGCAGCGCCAGGCCGCACCGCCAGCCTATCCGCAAATATATTTAGAATCAGCTGTTGCAGAGAGTTCGGCGCAGACTCGATAAGTGATACGGATGTACTCTGTGTCTTATGTTGGGTATCAGTCGATTTCGCCTTTGGAGCCTTCCGGGCCTGCGGACGAGGTTTCGGCATCTTTGCTTCGTCTACGCTGGTGGATATCACCGGCGACCCTGGAGGACTGCTCGGAGTTTCACTCGCTAGATGTCGTTTCCCCTGCTTTATGGGATGGATAAGCCTTTTTCTGATGGTGATGATTGTCGATTCAACCTGGAGTTTATGCATGCAATTTTTTGTACTTTATTTTACTTTTCGTATTTTTCGTTGTGTAAGCGCCCGGTTCCCTGCATTGGAACTTCTACAAAACGGCCTACAAAGCTAACATTGATAACTACCTGATAGCTCTATAACATCACCAAGTGGAATACTACTGGAGCACATCTACAGCTGGATAAGCAACCTATCATTAGATATAGTAACCCTATATTCCTATATCCAGAGATTAAACCAGGTCTAAGTGAGCCGCGAAGTCGCTTTATATGCCGGTTAGTTACCAAGTCAACGCCTCAAATGCCATATCAAATACTACATCTCAGATCTTTCACATCCTCGCCTAAGCCTGCGGTTCCCTAAGACTAGTTTGGTAGCTTCTTAGACTTTGACCTTCTACTCTCGACCTCAACCCACTCCGTGTCGCACTCCGTTTCGTCCAAAAACTCCCAGTCGGTCAAGGCAACGGATTCCAAGGAGCTGCTCTTAGAAATGCCCGCCACTGTAGAGAACTCCTGCTCCGCCTTCTCCCTCTTTATTATGCACTTTGGGAGACTACCTAACCCAGTGTTGCACTCTTTTTCCTCCTCGTTAGTACTAGAGGGCTCCTTACTTGAGGTCGGGTCGTAGTTGAGTACGGCCAGGGATATAGTTCAAGGAGTTTTTGATTCAATAACCGACATGAATTCGGGTTTGGGATATATCACACGGCGGATCAACAGCCCCTTAGTGCGGGATTCGCTTGCGTAGTGACGCATTTTTGACAATAAATCTGCAAGCTGCACGAGATCAAGCCGGTTTTTATCTTCCCACTGATGCAAAAGTGAGGTCGTGTCTTGGACCTTAGCGTTATTGTACGCTCCACCTGTCTCTACAGCCATGATCTTCGAGACTTGCCGAATCCACATCCAACCAATATCTCCCTCCGAAGGTGAATTGCGGGGGGCGCCTTTTTCATTGCCCTTGAAGTCGAAAATTGCTTCCTGCGGTATTGTCTCCCCGCAACGATGAGCTACCGGGAACCCTTTGGCTGAAGCACCAAATCTAGGGGCGTTCGAACCATTATCTTTCTCCGCGACGGGTTCTTTACCTTCTTTACCCTCCGCTGCCTCTCCAGCTGACCCAGGAAGATAGCCATGGGCGGAACACCTGATAAGAATCCGATGCCCCCCAAAGACGTATGAGAGCACTCTCTGATGGGATATTGAGTCCTTGACGCAGTCTTCCCACGTGAGAGCGTCATCAACCAGAGGCTGGTAGCTGTATGGGTAGCGTTCTGATTCCTCGCTGGCAATAAACACGGTCCGGTTGACTAGTTCAACTTTCAAGTTATGGTCGTTGGGCTCAAATTGTATGAAGGCGAGCATGGATTCTATCGCCGCAGCATCAATCACAAAGTCAAATTTGCTCAGGTCAAAGGTCGGATTTGTGAGCTTAGCGGCATAGATCATAGGTTCCAGCGGGTGTCCATGCCATCCACCCTTGCCGTCATTTTGATACACTACCCTGTAGACATCTTCGGGACTTCTGCCTGGCAGCCATTTGTACGTAGTCTCAACGTTACTTTGGGATATTCCTTCAGTTTCAGCCTTATCGCATATGTTGTGTGATGGGTTCCAAACAGGGGGAGCTCCTATTCATGGCTTACGTTAGTGACCGAGTATTGTTGTTGGAATAGAACGGACCAAATCAAGATCGGTATCTCCTTACCTGGAATTAGGATGGTCACCCTATCCTTGCGTACCCAGTTGTATGAGGCCACGCATTTAACATCCGAGATTTTCGCAGGGCCCAGGCTTTTGATATTGTGTTTCCAGCCCAGTGTGTGTTGATAAAGCTTACACCTGCCCAGGCCTGTAGAAAGCTTGGGGCCTCCATAGACCTCGTCCTTTACCCTTAACCTTTCAAAAATATTATCCAAAAGGGGATCAGGCTCCATTTTCATTGGCCCGCCGAATTGTCTTATTAGTGGGAATTTCTAAAACGTTGGCTCTTGTCAGTGGAAAAGTGTCAAGGGAATAGGGGTGACCCAATATAGAGATCTATATGGAATATTGCAGGTAGAGTAAATCAGGATCATATTTGCTCAAAGGGAATTTTTATTTTCTGGGTAAAGCTAGGGTTTTTATAGGCAGAGAAAAAGTTAGAAGGTTCCGGTCTCTGCTATCATCTTTGGAACTCTGAATATCATCATAGCCTAAGCAAGTGCTGGTTTGCATTGTTTGTGGGTATTTAGGATTTGGAAGGACCAGAAACATAAATAGTGGCAGAAGCTTCTACCGGGAAAATTTTATGATGCTGTAAGGTTGCTGTTAACATATGTGCATGTGTGAAGTCTTTGGGATAGACGGAAAGAAACATACCTTTTCTTCCATAGTGAAAGGCAATGGCATAGTTTGTAGGATGTTTGAGGGTATAGCTACAGTGTTAGTTAAAAAAAAAAAAAAAAATAGAAGAAGCATGGAAAATATCCAAAAACCGGCAAAACGGGAAGGTTAGGATGAGAAGAGACCATATAATTAAACAAACTAGAAGAGTAGCTTTAATACATCGCTTTGGGGGGAGAATCAGATACTTGTTATACAGTCATAACAAACACACCAACACCTAGCAAGCTTCTCTGCTTTATGATCTCAAACCAAGGAGAAGGCCGGTGCCTTTTCCACCTTCCTTTCCACCTTCGCCGCCGGGAATATATGTAACGTTGGGGTTTGAAGCAAGTGTCTGGGCAATATCTCTGCTAGCTTCGATTCTTCGGATTTGGATCAGGCCGTCACCGGCTTTAGCAACGGCCTTGCTGATGATATCGGCACTCTCTGCCTCTCCCTCGGCACGGATAACGTTGGCTTGTCTCTCCTGCTCAGCTCGCTCGACGATGAAGCGGGCTCTTTCGGCATCTTGCTGTGCAATCTGCTTCTGCTCAACGGCCTTGGTGAATTCACGGCCAAAAGTCATATGGGTGATGGAAACGTCCTCAAGGGCGATGTTGAACTCCTTGGCACGTCGAAGAAGGTCTGTACGGATGCGGTTTGACACAGCTTCTCTCTGGGTGATCAGCTCTGCGGCATCGAATTGTGCGACGATGGACTTAAGAACTTCGTTTCCGATGGATGGGAGAACCCTCTCATCGTAATCTTGTCCAAGTTGCTATAGCAGTTCAATATTAGCAATTCTGCCGTCATATATGTGAGTTTATGCAGCGGATATTCCACCCACCTGATAGATAGCAGGTAGCTTTTGAACCTCAGGCCTATGTAGCACTCTGAGTGTCAGGCTGACCATCTGCAAATCCTTACTTCCGGTTGTTGTAGAGATGTTCCTGGGCTTCGTCCTGACATCATAGATAATGCTTTTCTGTAGCCATGGAATAAGGAAATGTGTTCCCTCGTTGACAACCTTTTCCTTTACACCACTGAGCCTGTCAAAGATAACTGCGCGGTATCCTCCCTTCACATCGTACATTGAAGCCTGGACAAAGGAGACACCGAGAGCGGCCGGTACGGCATATTTGTAGAGAGCCGACAGAGAGTTCGCCATGGTGAATATATTCTGCTCTAAGCGGGCGTTTAAGGCTGGTGTCTGTATCTCGTTCGCAATGAGGTCGGCAACTGTCTCTTCATGCAGAGCTTTGGAGGTTTTCGATTTGATATCCTCACCATGCCCGAAACGGCCTAGCGCCGACGCAGAACATGTCCAACTTCTTCGCCAACACCAGAAGCACAACTTCGCTCTGGCTTCAACCTATCGACCAGGTCTGCCAATTGACGACCGCAGCGGCCAGGATTTCTGAGCTTTTACCTTCCCTTCCTATCGTTCAATTCCTTTGTCGACATCATGGGTGGCCATCTCGACCCAAAGCATGGAGTGTAAGTGCATTGCACCACCCAGTTTCCGAGACCATTCGGCATCATCAGGAATCGCCCATCGCTTTCAAGGCGGTTTGGGAGATGGTCAATATCGCATAATAGACAGGTATAACTGACAACTGGCTATAGGTTCCTCGGCGGATGGGGTAACCTTGGTATGTTCTGCTTCTCTCCGCGTTCCGTACACCAGCCGTATCCCGCTTTCACAAACGCCGGGACGATGTCATGCGATTTCACTCGATACCGGCCTATTGCGCTGTCCGATACCCAGGCAGCTAACGTTTTTGTCGAACATCAGGTGTCCCTACCCCAATGAAGGGTATCACTACCTACTCTCTCTCTCAGAACCGTCAGCGACCCACCGCCGGCATGCTCTACAATGCCTTCTTCAACACCTACAGACGAGCCAAGGCACAGGTCCTCTACGTTCTCCCCCCATTCATTGCTGCCTACGCTCTCATGGACTGGGCCACCAAGAAGTATGTCTGGTCTTTTTTCTTTTTTACTTTCTTTTTTTTACACCACTGAATGGATTATGGGGTATTTGTGTATCAAGTGAGCGATGCTAATGATGAATACAGGAACGAGTATCTCATGTCCAAGCCTGGCCGTCTTGCCCACGGTGGTGATGATGAGTAAATTTACGAAGAGTACCAATTAGAGGAAGACTCAAAATTACGGATTGGTGATTGCACTGTATAGTACTTAGAAAGCAATTGATATCTATATATACGCTTGGCTCTTATTTCTCTGTCATTCAGTAGCCTCTCATGAACACTTGTAACGAAACATACTTTCTGTCAACTTGACCAATAGAAATAAACATGTTGAAATCGATAAATAAAGACACCAGAAAAAAAAAAAACAGGGAAAAAAAAAGAAACAGAATGACCAAACTGAGGCTCGATCTCAGGACCTTGTCGGTGTTAACGACACGTGATAACCAACTACACCATTCGGCCGTTTCGTTGTTGAAGGCAGGAGCACTGCTCAGGCTTTTTAGGGCCGCGGATATGGAGATTTCCGCTCCTGGTTTAGCGTCGGTAAGTTTTGAGTTTTCGAGACAAGCAGCTTTTTTTTTTTTTTTTTTGGAGATCGTGAAAATATAGAAAATTAAAGACGGTGTTTTTCGCTACTATCAGAGTGCCATCTACAAGACCCCTTGACACGATACGGATACGTTGTTTAGCGGAGTTCGGACGGGAAGAGGCGTGCTAAGCTTATATCTCACACAATGGCCAAGGACCGAAGCGATAAGGAGAAGAAAGAGAAGAAGGAGAAGAAGCGATCGGAGACCGATGGTGTGCACAAAAAGTCCAAGAAGGAGAAGAAGAATGTAGACCTTCTCGAGAAAGCGGTGGAGCAGGAATTGGCCTCCAGGACGCCAGATACTGATGCTGCCATGGTCAATGGCGATGGTAGCGAAGAGCGCCCTCTTGGAGCTTTGGTGCCTTTCGCAAACCCACTCGCAGAGGACAAGGTCGCGAAGAAGGTGTTGAAGAGCGTAAAGAAGGGTGAGTTCTCCCGTTGCGCTATTATTGCTCCTGTCCATGTAGAATCATATGGTGCTGACCACTATTTTGTGAAATTTTAGCTGCTGGAAGCAAGGCCCTAAAACGAGGAGTGAAGGAAGTTGTCAAGGCCGTCAGAAAATCTCCCACCCCTTCAGCGAATGCAGCGATCACCACACCATCTGCCATTGTTGTACTGGCTGCCGATATATCTCCAATGGATGTGATATCCCATATTCCAGTTCTTTGCGAAGACCATGGAATTCCTTACATCTACGTCTCCTCCAGAGCCGAGCTTGGAAACGCCGGCGCTACGAAACGGCCAACCAGTGTCGTGATGGTCCTTCCAAAGGGAGGAAAGAACAAGAAAAAGGACGAAAAAGAATCCGATGATAAAAAAGAGGACTACTCAGCAGTATACGATGAGCTAGTCAAAGTTGTCCAGAAGGAGACCAAGAAGGTCAAAATATAGAGAGTTATCTATACCACTCCCTATCTTCTCCCTTTACCTCTCTAATGGCCTGATCCACCTACCATTCACCCGTCTCTCTTTGGCCGAACGTGTTAGATACATCCCTCTTCGTTCCGTGCTCGTCATTTCATCTCCATGGCAATCTTCTGCATCCTGGCAATGAATTTTGGACTTGTGTTCAGATTTGAGGGGGAAATGGGCTTGTTTTTGTTTGGCTTCCCCCGGATTTTTTCTTAACACAGCTTCCCTTGACTCTTCCGTGCTTTTTACTTATATGTTCCATGGCGTCTGTGTGTGTTCTATGGTGTACCATGAGGATGGAATCAAAATCTTTTATTCACTTTACTGACATTGTGTTCCCTATAATACTAATATTCATATTTTGTCACAGTAGAGCTGTGTTGCTAACTTCACAGGGCCGAGAAGGATATTGATAAATAACACACTACGCATCTTCTTCAGATCCAAGAACGTTATATGATGCTCCGGTCTTCCTTTCGCTTCCTCCCATGAGATCCGGCCCTCCTTTAGATATTGGCCCTGGAGCATTCTTTGCGCTCATAGTGCCAATCTCCTTTTCCGCGTGCAGACCTGGATCCTTCTTAGACCCAATATCGGCATTGAAGCTAGCGTTTCGTGCAGGGTCATCTCCAAATCCGCCTTCTTTCAGGTTTTTGCCTTTCGGTTTTGAAGCCTGTCCCGTACCAAGCACTGGGTCGACGTAGTGGGGAGCAGTATTCAATGATGAACCTGAGCCATCTCCTTGTCCTGCGCCAGTAGCTCCTGAAGAAGCTCCTGATGTCTCATTACTTCCCTGGCTCTGGTTCTGCCTCTCTCGCTGCTGTTGTTCGCCTCCAGAAGATTTTGTCAGCCCCTGACTTCGAGCCTGGGTCTGAGAGCGTGTCTGCGGTTGTCCCTCTCCCCATTCGGCTTCAGCTAGGCGAGCCTCCGCATCCGGAGCTGCCTGAAGCTTCGATGCACCGGAAGTGTCTGTGTTTGCAAGCGTGGAATGGCCACCCTGTACCCCCAGAGGCTGGCTATTCTTATTCTCTCCAAACTTTCCCTGTTCTCGTACTGACTCGGCGGCGAGTGAGTCGGAGGTAACTGGACCAGCAGATTCGTTTTTTACGCCACCGTTGCGGAATGGATTGGACATGATGAGTTTGGATGTATACTATTTATGTTAGAATACTGTATGTTAAGAGATGGCTGTATGTTGGGTAGTATGTGAATACCCAAATACTATAAATACCATCTCTATTTACGGAGTACTATGAATGTGTGGATGCAACCTAGAGCTGACATCATCATGACGTTGGTAGAAATTTTACCTCGAGGGACAAGTAGTTATAATTCCTTGTTTGCCATTCAATCTGAGGCATGCAGCAGAAGTCCATGTACTCAATGCCAGCTGATTTCCTCGTCCAAATTAACGTACACAGAACGGATTGTGGTGACGTAACTAACTAAACACCGGCAAGCGATACAAGCACCCATCAGATCACAGCGACGCTCCCTGCCACGAAGCCCACCTGGAAGCATACGCAGCCTCGGCCCTAATTGTGTTGAGTATCGGATCAAACTCCCTCATACATTCTACAGCCTCTTTTAACGATGGGTCTTCACTTTTCTCGCGCTGGGAGGCCAATTCTTGAACAGCTGCTCTGGCTGTATGATGCTGAACGGCGTAAGTAGCGCCTTCGCCACGTTTCACAATGAACAATAACTCGCCAATTTCCTTTTTTAGGGCCAGATCCGGCAGATTTGTTGATGAAACCAGCTCTCGCGTAGATGGATCTAGTACAGAACTTCTTATCCAGGGCTGTGTTGTGCAGTAAAGAGACACGGACGCGTTGGAGTCAGTACCATCGCGCTTCTCGATCAAAGATTGCCAAGTAACTGCTGGCCGTTGTGTTTCCATTGCATCTGGAGCTGCCATGGCGACGACTTGTTTAAACGCATCCACATTTAACGATGGGACAAGAATTCTTAATTCTTTCCAGCCATTACCAAACTTCACGAATCCGTCAACAAGGTCATAACACGACTTCGTTCCACAGATAGTAAGTGTATCCAGCCGAAGACCGGGAATCAGGTTAAACCTATATGCAATCGAAGATTCCGGGATTTCGGACAGAAGCCAAATGAAAGAGGCCAATCTAAGCTCCACATGGCGGATCCTGGAACGAAGCTGCAGAGATAATCGATTAAAGTGACAGACCGAATAATCAGGGTGATCAGTAGAGATTATAACGTTCCCAAGGAATAAACTACCCGCTTCACGAAATATTTGGCGGCAGGTACGAAGGATCGCTAGCGGGTCGTATTTCGGCCCGTATCTTTCTGTAAAGAAAAATCCAGCCGGGCGAGGGTCTCCGAGATAAATTGTGACTGACATGAAGTAGAACATGTAGATTTTCAGGCGAAGCTCAAGCGGGAGAGCCAACAACATGCTGACGTGTTTCCTCGCGTGGGTGAATACGACTGGTTGTTGAAGCAACCACATGGCTGCGGTCTGCTATGATGGCAGCAGAATAGATTTTCTGGGGAATATTCGAAGCTCGGTCAGGATTTGGATATGTGGGAGAACTGGCAGGTTCCAAAAGTGCAGTTCTCAGCTATTTATATAAGGTAGGAAGATGTGAGTGAGTCGTAGGACGGCAATCCATTATGATTCACTGTTTGCGCCACAGGGCCTGGTAACCAGGACACGCTTTTTATGACTGTGAATAACAAAGCTAGCATACTACCTATATCAAGATAAAGGGTATTCATTTAACCATAACGGTGAATAGTGAATATAAGTCCATCGGACTTCTATTTGTGGGTATATTCTGGCAATAATTCATGTTGGACTATGACATTAGTACACTTTGTTCATAAATAAATAATAAATCAATTTTGATAATAACATAGTCATTATCTATAGTGTAAGTCATAGTACTAGGCGTGGGAGTTGATGTTTGTAGATGTTGTTGAGTCGGAGTTGATGTCAAAAGAAACTACGAGTGCCAAGACTTCGAGACTTTTGTGCCGCAAAAGCATCCAAACCACCAACGTCAAGCAAAAAAGTCACCACAAAACGCGCAAGCAACTGTCATGCCTCGCGATCCGCTAATTGGGCTTGTTGGAAAGCCGTCTTCTGGAAAATCAACGACGTTAAACAGGTACCAATCCCTCCAGAGAAAACAATGGGACCAGCGAAAAGTCCTACTGTGAGATAGAAATTGACTAACATGCTAGCGGGGCAGCTTAACAGATGCCTCATCCAAAGTTGGTATGTTTTTGAAGTCGCAAGCAGTGCGTCCGCGATGATTTAGAAACTGATGGAACCATACGCTGGCACCAGGGAATTTTCCGTATGCTTATTCCGTCCTCTGCCGTTCATTTCACTGGGAGCTAACCAATGTATTCTGCTGCACATTAGATTCACGACGATTGACCCACAGCGCGCTATTGGATATCTACAAGTAGACTGCGCATGCAGCCGGTATAATCTACAGGACCGATGCAAGCCCAATTATGGCGGATGCCACGAAGGCCGTAGATCAGTGCCAATTGAACTCCTAGATGTTGCCGGTCTTGTGCCGGGAGCCCACGAAGGAAAAGGCCTTGGAAACAAGTTCTTGGATGACCTGCGGCACGCAGACGCATTGATACATGTGGTTGATGTCAGTGGGACAACCGATGCTGAAGGTAGGCGTTTGGTACTCTGGGACAATTAACAGGTAGAAAACTAAGGTCGAGGATAGGAAAGGTCACAAGAGGGTACGACCCGTCCCAGGATATTGTTTGGTTAAAATCCGAAATCGTTAGATGGATAGAAGGAAATCTAATGGATAAATGGTATTTCTCAGTCCTCGTTAATCTATACACACGGGTGGAATGCTTACTCGCTCTATAGGGGTTCAATCAAGAGAAAGCATATTGCAACAAGTACGTCTGGGAATTAGTGATTTCCCCTTATACCTAGCCTGCTATATTCTAACATAGTGATAGAGTCCACTGCCGTCGAGACTTTGCAAACACAATTTTCGGGGTATGGAAGTACATCGAAGATTGTTGCAAGATGCCTTGACCGAATAAATTTGAAAGAGCCGCTAGAAGAGTGGTCAAACGAGACTATCTCGAAAGTTGTCGTTGCTTTTATTGACGAAAAATTTCCGACTGTTATCGCACTTAATAAAATTGACCACCCGGATTCAGATAAGGCGCGTTCGCTTCCCCCGCCCTTTCTCCATACTGAGGGTATCGTTAAATGTTCCATTACTGACATTTTAATTCTAGAATATTAGCAAGATCGCCAAACAGGAAGATCCTAAATCAATTGTTCTCTGCTCTGCCATCTCCGAAGTATTCCTACGGAAGTTGACAAAACAAGGGTATATTAAATATATAGAAGGGAGCGAATTTGTGGACACACGGGAAGACCTGATAGAAATGGGTGACCCTGACGGCGGAGGCCTGAAGGAAATGGACGAAAAGCTAAAGAAGTAAGTAGTCCCCCGTATGCCCAACATTTTTTTATTCACCGGTTCTCACCGATTCCTTGCAGTCGGGTTGAGAATTTGAAAGATCTCGTTCTCTATCGATTTGGGTCTACTGGAGTCGTACAGGTGCTCTCGCGCGCTGCTGAACTACTAGGGCTGGTCCCAGTTTTCCCGGTACGAAATGTTCACACGTTTGCATCTGGCGCGACAGGAAATGCGGTATTCAGAGACTGTGTTCTAGTCAACAAGTATGCCTATCAAATCCGCTATTTTAAATTTTTCAAAGCTAATTTTGCGTTGGTATTAGGAATAGTACAGTGGGGGATGTAGCCAGGAAGGTCATGGGAGATGTCCCTATTGCCTTTGTAGAAGGCGCGGAGGGGACGAGGATCTCCGAAGACGAAATTGTTTCAATCGGAAGACATGACGTGAGTACCCCTGATTCATATTGAAACTAACGGAACCAACACTGACTGCTGCCACCAGATACTGAGCTTCAAAGTTGGTAGATGATCTGCAAGGCGTTCAATCAAGTGCTCGGAAATTAGTTCTGTTGGGCACAGTTTTGCTGCCATGTAATATGATGCTCAACATCTAGACCGGGAATATCTCCAGATCCTCTGATTCCTGCTCCCGGTGGACCATACTTATGCACCCTTCTGCGCCACTCACGAATGCAAATATCAGCCACCCACCCTCAGTGAGTATTGAAACAGGAATTGGCATCCTATTAGTACTGACCTCGCCCCGTTCGTCCGTCATTCCAATTACCGGTTTCGGCGCCTTGGGAAATTCCTCCTCTGTTTTGCTTGTTGACTTCTGCTGGTCCCTCTCTGTCGTGGATTGGCTTTTTGACAAGTCATGTAAGCCTTCCTTTTCCTCTTTCTCCTTACGGCCCGACCTGGTGGCTTCAGTTTGCGGATCCGTGATGTCCCCTTTCTTCACGCGGTTCACACTTTGGTCCTCGGCGCCAGAGCCACGCCAACTACTCAGGTGGGCGGTGGGGAAATTGGGGCAAAACCATTCTCTGGGTGCAGGGCGAAGCCGTACGGTAGTCCGAGACTGTATCGCAGGAAGCGACAATAATATCCTTTTCAACGACATTATAATATCGGTATCGAGTCACCAATGTCACGGCCAGCGAAGCAAAACGATTGAATGATTGGGAGAAACCACAGCATCATCAAAGCGCAAGTTTTGTAGTATATAGCCAGAATTGGCCATGACATCATCACCAGTCTCGGCGTCGGAAAAAGTTGACAAGATAAGGCAGCTGGAAATCTCCGAGTTTCTACCGTCGTCCAACGAGAGCAGTAGGATTTTCGAGTGGTTATCTTGATTCACCGTAATAATGAATGGTTCTTGTCCATTCTGGCTGGCCAACCATCTCCTACCTGAGGACCTTGCTATGGTGGCGATATCACTGTACTTACACTTTTCTTATACGGAGTCCTCCGTACTAAAATATCTGTCATTTCAACAACTCAGCCTAGCAGGCGTACTTAACTTGCAGTGGCCAGCTGTATGACACACTGTACGGTTTCGTCTCGCTACCATCACTACCAACTCAACGAGTACTGGAGGGTGAGGTAAGAGCTCCTTGGTATACTCCTAGTTGCAGCTCAGGGCCACATTGGAATCCCACTCAAAACTGTAACTAACTCGACGGGGTAATCTCGACGCCCTGGGATAGCACAGTCTGCTATAGCCAGATGCTCTCCACCCTTAAAGGGGAGCATCTTATAGACCGGGAAGCGGTCGATGGTCGTGTGGATGCAGTCCTTAACTAGTCTGCACGTCCTAAGGCTGCTTCGATCGTGCCCTCGCCCCTGACTAAGCAGCGACTTCCTTGCTATCAGGTCGCTCCACCCATAAAATAACATCCCTACGTCATATCAGACTTATTTACACGACGTGCTATCGTTGTTGATGTTTACATTTTGCTCACTGATTGCACTACCCGCTGGATAGGTTGAGGATTGATCTGCTGATCGGCTGCTGCATGGGTTTTTTTCACATTGCTAGTTGGTTAACCGTCTTGCGATTATCCGATCAGAGCTTGATCATCCCCCTATTTCCTGCTAACTGGTTAGCTAGTTGAACCAGCGCCTTACCGTGTCCTCAAGCATTCCGAGGGGTTGAAAAAAAAGCACCAGGGAAAAGGAGATAGTCTGTAAGAGCCTTGACTGCATGTACATACGTACTAAACTAATAATAATAATATTAATAACAAGATATAGACTTCTTACATCAGAAACCCATTGCAAGAAAGCAAGAATCCAAATATAATGAAGAGACAGTATCTCCCTGTGGATGCGCTCCAAGCATGGGCAAGACTCAACAGTGTGACTTTCCATGGTGTTGAGATTAAGCAGCCTCCTTATGACGGTGAGGATATCGACAAGGGCTCGGCTGTGCTTGCAATTGGCTCTCCTGATAGTCAGGAACCTATTTTGGACGAACCAGGCCTCGAGCCAGAGATACTCATGAAAGTCCCGCCCGATCTAATCCTCTCCCAGGAAAGAGTGGAAACTCATGCAAAGTCTGACAAGCACCTAAAGGATGTCTTGGACGCAGTCGGTGATTTTGGGAAGGTTAGTGCCCTTGCGCTTCCGGTTGTCCTTGTTTCAATAAGCTAGATTTGCATAGCTATATACATCAAATGCATGCATGGATTAATTAGGACAGTTAGGCTAATATTCCTTATAGGGATCTAGAGGTGCGATAATGATATTCTTGTTGCTCCAAATCACGCATTCAAGCGTAGGAAAGGGGGAACAGGTGGGTATTTCATCCCCATGGACAGAGTATGTCAAGTTTTTCCCAGCAGTCTATGAGCTACCTACGTTCTATACGCTGGAAGAACGCGAGCTACTACGGGGAACCTCCCTGGAGCCTGCTCTAGATACAAAGATACAGTCTCTCGCGCGGGAATTCGACCATTTACGAGATAGCACGTTTAACATACCGTGGTGTCAGAAGGAGTGGTGGCATCCTGAGACAGGGCAGCTCGAGTTCGACGACTGGAAAGTGGTCGACGCAATGTATAGATCTCGTGCTATGGAGCTGCCAGGAACAGGTAATGCAATGGTACCTTGCATTGATATGGCAAACCACGGGGCTGGGAATAAGACCGTAGCTCTGTATGAGACAGACCTCGATGGCAATGCCGTACTACAGCTGCGGTGGGGTCAACGACTTAAGGAGGGAGAAGAGGTTACAATCACGTAGGTTTTGGATCTTGAAGCCAAAGAATACTTGAGAGGATCGCCACAGGGGGGTAGGGAGAGTAACTGACCGTTGAACAGGTATGGGGACCGCAAGGGGGCATCAGAAATGATATTCTCCTACGGGTTCTTGGACCAAGGTTTGAAGAGTGCTCAACAACTCCTTCTTGACCTCGATATCCCTGATGACGACCCACTTAAGCCACCAAAAAGGGCTGTATGCGAGGACGGCCCTGGGGTTCGTATTTTCGATGCGGGAGACGGCCACGACCAAGAGACGGCTTGGCACAGCGACTTTGTCTGGTGGATTTGCGTCAACGAGGAGGATGGATTGGAATTCCGGGTGTTACAGACAAACGATGGGGAAAGAGACCTGCGGGTATTTTGGAAGAGAGAAGAAATAACCGGGGCTCGAAAACTAGGGCAATTTTTGTCTGAGGATCCAAGATGGGATATCTTCCAGCTGCGAGCAGTGGTGATAATCCAGGAACGTGTTGCAAACCAACTTGCTCTGTTGCAAGCAGCTACAGAATATGTCAGGGGGCTAGCAGATAAGGTGGATGATGTGCTTATTCGAAGGTCCGTTTGGGATACGGCCATGAAGTTTCGGTCTCTCGAAGAGAACCTTCTCATGAAAAGCAATCGCGATCTAGATGAAAAGGTTGGCTCCAGTCCCCATTTTACATATTGTTTTTTTGGTACTTAACACGTGTGAAAATGCTAATTCGGCTGCCGGTTACTTTCGCAGAAGCTAGAGTTGCTTGAATCAAGAACGGTTCAGGCGTACCTTAATTCGCAGTATTCCTCTGCTGACATCGACGAAGATTTCTCCTAAGGCAGCCAATTATCAGGCGGCCCTTAAGATCATCCATGCGAGATATTTCCGTACGGAACATTTTAGCGTCCCGTTCATTGGGCATTTTCGTTTTTCCAGGCGTAGCTTGGCGTGTTCTATGGGATATTCCAGAAAGCTAGTATTCGTCAATTAATAGCGAATAAGAAGTAGTTAGGGGGCTTTGTCTAGACGATACAGACAGATCTCACCGTTAGCCTAATTTGGTGCGAAGTTCCTGTTCGTATGTAAAATGAGGATGCAAGTTTAGCCTGTGGTACTCCACACTCACCAAAACGGAAAAGGACGACCTCTTAACTCAAAAGCGGGTGAATTTGGGCGGGTATTTATATCTGGGAAAACGAGAGGATGTTCTTCAGTCCGTGCCCGTGGAGAAGCACGTTTCGCGTGATTCCTTAGATCTGCTTAACTAGCCTCTTTAGAAAGTGTTCCGTGAACGGCGCATTTTCCTTATAGGGGTGGCGGGCTGTCGACGAGACAAGAATCCATCCTGGCTGTTTGGCCTAAGTGCTCCTCCATGCTTGTTTAGGGATTCGCGGTCCTAATAGCTGATTTTTCGAGGCGTCTCCAGTGGCATTTTTGACCTTCCCCTGAAGGTGCGATAGAACTATGATCTGGTTGGCTCATAAGAAAAATCAAGGGTCTCCAACCTCTCCTGCGCTGCCCAATTATGGGGATAATGGGCCGTTTCCGACACGGTTGAACTTAAAATCAGGCGAGCAAATATTAGTGTAGGTGAGATTCAGCCTTGAACAACACCAGCAAGGTCCTTTAGACCCTTGGTTGGGGAGGTGATCCATCAAATTCCAGTTTTCCCCAATCCTCCTTCTCTTTCTCTCTCTCTCATCTTCATTCACTCCAACGTTGTGCATACTGTACTCAGTGAGGTTGTACAAGAGTACACCTGCTGCGTAACGCAGCAACTCGATGTCAAAGAGGGAGGCTCAGTTAAGCCGAGGGAAGGAGCCAAACTTTGCGATGCCCGTGATAAATGCAAGGAAGTCTTGCGTCTAGAATGGCGCACGAACCGTGCAGATCGCTCTGCAGCCGTTGTTTGTCTGGCGTCTGGCATAATTATAATAAGTTGGGAAGCCGATGCCGGTAACTCGGTGTCTTGGCTGGGAGTGTATCTGTATATCGAAAATATCCCAGAGACAGAGCGTTGGATTCTGCTCAACAAGATCGTTGCTCCCTGCCTTAGCTCGGGCATAGCCTACTTTTCCGGGAAATATCTGTGGTACTCGTTATTTTATGGGGATTTGCCGCGGGAAAGCAAAAGAACGGTAGGAGCGCCACTGCGGATGATAGACAGGGCCCGTGGCTCGACTAAGGTAGCGCCGAAAAAGAACGGTTAAGCTCTCGTGTCGTTGGTAAAACAGGGGAAGACCCAATATTCTAGGGAAGATTGAGATGATTCCGGCCTGGTTCGATATATGGAGACTGATAATGTCTTTTTCTGCAAGTCGCAAAGGTTAAGGGAAAAGGGTTCCCAAAAAGGTTAAAAAATCAAGAAATGTGGACATCTCTGTTACTGGTTGAAAGTTGGAAGCTTGCTTTATGACGAAAGGTCATCGAGGGACTGTGCAGGCAGAAAGAAGTTTCTCCATCAAACAGAGACGAGCTTAACGAGAGGGCTCTCCGCTCATGCATCGGAGCAGGGCAGGATCAGGCTAAGGCGTGGCTGATATTCGCATGATTCTTTTCTTTTTCTCTGGCTCTCCCCTCTCTTCAGGAACTTGGGAGTCCCTTTTCTTATGTTGCCATCCCCATTTCTTTATGGTCTTGTACGCCCGCTCCTCCACCATCATCGACCCACGACGAAAGTCCCTCCTCGTGGTTTCAAGAGAGACATGGCTCCAAGACGTGGCTCCAGGCCCGTGGCCATGCGACATGAAGCCACTGTAACTGCAACGGTCGATGGTAGTACCAACAGCGTTTCAGTGAGCGTGACAGCTCTTGCATCTGATGGAGGTGTAGGGAAGAACTCCAGGTCTTGTGCTGTGCTTGCAAGGGATACTGCAAGGAAGGTCAGATCATCAGATCCAGAAAAGGACGGCAGAGGGCTGAGTTGCGGCCAGGCATCGTGACTTTCTCGTCTTCGGTCTGTTTTACTCCTCCCCTCGCTGTCGTTTTCTGCTAGCTTTGGGTCTCGCTTTTAGTCCCGAGTCCCTCCCGGTGGATATTCGATGTTGGAAGTTTCGACGTTGCCGAGCCGCGCAGAGACTCCGTTCGCCCGGGGTCTTGGCAGATATGCTGTCCCCGAGGTCACTCGAGCCCTGACGGAGAGGACGACCATTTTGGAGGAAGAGGATGGTGTCGATGTCGGTAGCAGCCGTGGTGGTGGCTGTGGGTGAGATAAATGGCAAGAAATTGAAGTTGAGATAAGGTGTTCAAGGAGACGAAAAGGGGGATGGCCAAATCGGGAAAAGAAGACGACAAGGAGTCAGTTGGAGCAAGAAAAAGATACAAAATTAACTATAAAAATAAAAATAAATAGGAAAAATAAAAAATTAAGGAAATCGAAAAAGCAAATAAAAAAAAAAGGAAGAACTAGGTTCACCTAGAGAGAGCTCGGGTTTTTGTTAACCATGGATGACTGAGTATACTGGGGGGGGGGGGGTGAGGAGACGATCTTCAATGCGTCTTAACTGGTCATCCTAACGCTTTTGCCAGACTTTGCAAGTGTTAAAAGGATATATACTTATCTCTGGGGGCGGATCTGCTCCTGTCTAATTAGCCCTCTAGATTCTTATATATTGATTTTTGCATTTCCTTCAATCAAGAGAGAGAACTAGGAATAGTGGAAGCGTACCTACTTAAAAAAACCCCTCACGATGGCTGAGGAGCCATAACACACATCCTTGCTCATCGTTGAACTACTTCCTCCAGCAAGACCAAGATATACAAGGACCAAAGGGGGCTGGACTCTCCTCCCTTAGTCTGCCTGCCTTTCCTCTCGAGAAACAAAAGGATCGATCCTCCCCTAGTTCATCTTATTGATCTCGGAACACCTACCGGTGGTCAAATTCCAACAACGATCGAAAGTGTGAAAGCAAGAGGGTAGCTAGCATGCCAGGCATCTTACCCATGAAGGTCATCAAGGTCGGGAGTAATTCACAGAGCAGAGTTGCCCAGGCTTGTGACCGGTGTCGGAGCAAGAAGATACGATGTGATGGTATCCGGCCATCATGCTCGCAGTGCACAAACGTCGGCTTCGAATGCAAGACGAGTGATAAGCTTAGCAGAAGGGCGTTTCCCCGTGGATATACCGAGTCCCTGGAGGACAGAGTCCGGTCCCTGGAAGCTGAAGTACGGGAACTCAAGTCCCTGTTGGACGAGAAAGATGAGAGGATAGATGTCCTGACAAGGCTCCAATCGTTCTCTCTCTCGTCTCAAAAGGCAACCTCTTCCCCAGTGTCGAACATTTCAACATCACCTGCCGGGTATTATCCACGGCCGCCTCAGGCATCACGGAACGAGGGCGAAGACCTCATATATGTTCAGCAGTCGGCACGCTCCATTTCAAAGCCGGCAGATGACACATCCTTCACTGGACATTCCAGCACACGGTCGTTCATAGGTAAACCAAGCTTTCTTCCTTACCCTCCCTGCCTTTGTAAGGGGTGTGTGTGCATTATCCGGCTAACATGTTTGGTCGATAGACTCGTTTTCTGTTCGACTTGAAAGGAGCGGCAAGTCACCAACCACCGCATTGGCAGATGCCCTGCTTTGTGCACCATCGTTGAATGCGCGGCGGCACGAGGATATCACTCCATCCAACATTCTCCCCCGCCTGGTGTCAGATAGGCTATTGAACATTTTCTTCCAAGAATGGGCACCACTATACCCGATTGTCCATCGTCCGGAAATCCTTAAGCTATACAGTCGATATACGACCAACCCAGACTCCATTGAAGCAGACCACCATGCGTTTGCACAGTTGAACTTGATTTTTGGCATTGCTGCCATCTCATCCACGGTACACCTTAAGCTTGGGTAACCCCCCTTGTTGAATCGAACATGTTTGAGCTAACCGTTTGGCCTTTTTCACAGTCTCGTGTGCCACAGGATCCCCTTTTCTTCGAACGACATTGGATACCGAAGTTGAAGATGCTTGCGAATGACATTTCACTAACCACGTTGCAGTGCTATGTTCTTGCTCAAGTCTATTATTCCATCAAAGCAGATTATCGAAGCCTCCTGCACTACAGGGGCCTTGGTGTTTCAATCTGCCTTCAATTGGGCCTTCACCACAGCCAAGAGAGATTCTCCCTGAACCCGCTGGTAAGCGAAACGCGGAAGAGGGTATTCTGGTGTCAATATACTCTTGACCGGTAAGATCTCACCACTGCAAATGCCCAGAAAGCTGAGACCAGGCATGTCGTTCTAACGATTCTTAACGTGTAGATTCGGAGCTGCCTTCACAGGGCTGCCGGTGTTATTAGCTGAATCGGACATCTCAACAGAGTATCCGGCAGACGTCGACGATGAAAATGTCACGGAGACGGGCTTCGTTCCAACCATTCCAGAGGAGTCGACGAGGATGTCATCCGCCCTGGCTCTGTTCTCTGCCTCACGTATCCTCCATCGAGTGTTGGAGGACCTCTATCCCTCCCCTGCAGGATATGAGATCTCCCTCTCCACGGTCCATTCGCTGGCAGAAAATCTGGATGAGTGGTTGAAGAATCTCCCTGCCCACCTCCAGCTCACATTCCTCCTCGACAAGCCCAATGCCTCAGTTGCAAGCAGTCGATCAATATTGCTGGTAAGTCGGAATAGAGCGACCTCTCAAAGGCGCGCTAGTTAGCTGGTTGTCACTGAAAGGGCGCGCAGAAGCTAACCAGCCTCCGGCACTAGTCAACTGTTTATTACTTTATTCGAACCCTGATCCGCCGGCCAGCGGTCTCCTTCGGCTCGTCCGACAGCTCATCACCATCCATGCTGTCCCTTGTGGACTCAGCTAAACACATTATTCAACTCCTCCGGCTGCTCGAGGACCGACGAATGAGCCTTTCGCTATGCATGAACAAACGCGAACTGATTCTGATTTCTGGTCTTGGCCTGCTCTGGCAGAACCTTCAGCTTGGCCGGGATAGCAAGTTGGTTAAAGATGCTCAGAAGAGCCTGACAGCTACCGTCTCCTTACTGGAGAACGAGTCTATTGAGGCTGCACTGGAGTTTACGTCTTTGATAAATCTAGTGTCGGATTCTGACCGACCAATGCCTGACCGAGCAGCCAGCGGCGGCGTTCAGGAATTCGTGTCGAAGCTGAAAAGATCTCGACTGTCATTCTCCTCTGAGCCTGGTGTATCAACGCCAATGAGGGATGACCTTCGCAAGGCAAACATGAGGCCATCTTCACCTAGGATGTCACGCAGCGTTCGGTCATCAAGCTCTCATAGCAGCAGCTCCTATGACCAGCGAGACCAGATGCAACACCACCAGGTCCACCCGGGCATGCACTCTGGCCAGTCTAATCTTGGCTATGTTCCCCTTCAGGTTAAGAAGGATAATAAGAAACAGATGCAGCCAGGATATAACCCTCAGGTGGGGATGACCGAATGGGACCACGCTCTCAATGACATTGATGGCGGACATGGCAATATATTCCCCGGAATATACAGCGGCGGCGAGTGCGGACAGGCTCCGGGTGCATTCAATACCCTCCCCTCGAACTATCCACCATCTCAACAGTCGACACCAGCACTGGGCATGCCTGTCCTACACTCATCTCCCGATAGTATGCAAGGATGGCCCCAAGAATCATGGACTACGGCTCCTAGAACAGCTATACCACGCAGCCATCCACATACCAGCCACAATGGCGCCAATCCAGCGAATGGGGGCACTCCAGCGGAATCCCCATCGGCATATAATGATGGCAGGGGTATGGACATGAGAGATCAGCACATGGCTCAGGGTCACTCGAACACCCATGAAGGGAATAATGGCCACATCCACACCTGTGCGCCACCATTGAACCCGTTTGAAGCCATGGTTATGCCTCATAACCTCGATTCAATGCAGGGGACCCCCAACTTCAATGTCTCCGTCACGAGTGGCTGGGGTCAGCATTCCGTGATGTAAAGCAGTACTCTGTACTCTCCTCCAGCCAGCCAGCCAGCCAGCCTCTGTTTTTTGGCGTTAGACTGGGGAAAGGAAAAGCAAAAAAGAAATAAAAAAAGAAATACAATGGCGCATCCTTAAATAATAATTATACGCCCGGAGTATATATATTTATATACATTGGGCATCGCCAATTTACTAGATTATATTCTAGTTAATGGTTTCTGGTGCGGTTTGGGTCTTCGACAGTTGGGTCTTGGGGTGTTTTTGACTGAGTTAATTGCTGTGGTTTTGCTTGCTTTTGGCATTATTCGTTTCGCGTGCTTCTTTTCTTCCCCTGCTATCGTCTGTAATAATAGCAAGCATAAATCTATAGTTGAGGTAGTTAGTTAACCGAGCGTAGTAACTTATTCCAGAGGCAGGCCAGGAATAACTATTACTGCGGAATGGCACAGAGTCCACTGCTCTGCTTTCATCAAATTTGTCCTTTGGTATATTTCCTAGTAAATCTCGGAGTTAGACCTATAAGCCCGCGTTTTGAGTTGTATGTTAAGTAAATGACTCGCGGTAAATCGCAGGTCAGCCATTGGATACGGATACATGTGCATTGCATATTAACTATGCATGGGGATTCCCTAACATAAGCTGCTCCGTCGACGGCTCCTTTGAAGTTCACCCGTTCAAAGATCTGTATGGAGTCGCCAACAACCAGAGACTGCTTGATGTCAGCCCATGTCAAGGAGATGAAGAGCATCATCAGCCCACATTTAGCCAATGAATCTCCAGTCTCTTTGCACCTGGGAATTCCGGTTGGTTGGAGCAAGGTGGAAAGATGGGTCAGGGATAAAGGGGGCCCCTGTTCTTCATGTGGGACTGGGGCGCAAAAACGGTGCGTACATGACTAGCCGGAGCATGTATGACGTCGCTGGCCGCTGGCCACCCTAGCTCATCGACACTACACGTATAAAAGAAATATGCTCCGTTACAAGGAGAGGCCATGTTGGACGTTGGGTGAAGAGGACAGCGGGCGCAGGCAGAGGAAAGGATGAGGGGTCGGCGAAGGCTCGATATGATTGACTGCGGCTTCAGCTCCGAGTTGGAATGAACAAGCTGCATGTCAAGTGCATGCAGCTAACTAGCATACTAATAAAGTGAAGAATATGCTAGTTATTGGCAATGCCAGATATCCCACCCGCGCGCACGAAAAATTGGCTGTTCCAGCGGCGGTCTTCCGGTGGACTGGTGGTAGTTAGCCGCCACTCAAGCGTCCCGCAGCCTCCAAACAGCTCCCTTTCTCTCCCTTTCTCTCTCTCTGTGTGTGTTTGTCTTTGTCTGTCTCGTCTGATATATCTCGTCTTGAGCTCTTCGACGGTCCCTGGCGGCATTCCCTCATTCGACCATCCCGGCCGATAGTTAGGCTCATCATCGTGGTCGGTTATAGAACTTACACGCTGGACGGCCCTTTGTAAGCTGCCCGGGCCGGCCGCCCGTCGAACCTGGGCCTGAATCCCGTCTCACAGAGCCTGCTTGCTTGTCCTCCCCTTGCCGCCGCCTTCATCTTCGCCATCTGCTCATTTGTATCATCTTCGTTCTCCGTTTTTTCCCTTCGCCGTCGCCTTCGCCGTCGTTGCTGAATGGATGGACATGTCCAAACCGCGTGGAGCAAGTTCGATAGAAGGGTAGCCAATAAAACGCACTGCACTAGTCGTATCGCCCCGTAACATACACCGCTGTCCCCAATGATCGCCCGCGGTATCCTACCATGACCCTGGTACCGCTGTAATTTATCCTGCGCGATTTAACTCCCAGGCCCCACCCCCCTTGTCCGCCTTCCGGGAACTTTCAGAGTTTTTGCGACTTCAACTTCTTCGACTTCACACAATTTTTTTCCTCTTCCTCTTCTTCATCTTCTTTTGCAACCATCTTATATCCTCCCAAGCCTGCTGCTGTCCTTGAGAGATATTCGGATATTCAGCTTCGTCTTTGCCTTCGTTAGCCTTTGTCGATTCCAGCTTCAAAGCTCGTACCGGAGCCGCCTCTGAACACCCGCTATATACTACCCCGCATAGAGCAGTTCGATACACACACTAGCCATCATGGGATACTCAGAGGTTGACCAGAAGGCCATCAACACCATCCGCATTCTTGCCGTGAGTACTTCCTACTCGAGATACGATACACACAGGTTTCCGTCTGGAGACGTAAGCTCTTGGGTCGTCGTTTTGGCGCTTGATTGACGGGCCATGACACCCCGCATCGGCCTGATAGCGAGACCCTGAGAGTCAAGAGGCCATCCAAGCCCCTTCAGCCCCTCCAGAGCATTTTCACCACCAAGAAGACGCCGAATTAATGCTAATTGACCCTTTTCCAGGTCGATGCGACTGCGGTCCCCAACTCCGGACATCCCGGAGCACCTATGGGACTTGCTCCGACGTCCCATGTCCTGTTCAACAAGTTCATGCACTTCAACCCAAAGAACCCACACTGGCCCAACCGAGATCGTTTCGTTCTCTCGTACGTCAAGCCTCCCTTCATGCACCTCTACCGGAATGAATGGCCGTCAATTGGTGGGATTCAGAAGCAGTATGGCAGCTAACGTGGTGACCATAGAAATGGACACGCCTGTGTTCTACAATATACCCTCCTCCACCTCTTTGGATATGCCCTGTCCATGGATGATATGAAAGCCTTCAGGGTTAGTTTGGGCCTTCCCCGCTCACTTCCTCGCTTTTCTACATCTTCAGTTCAGTCACTAATTGCCACGGATAGAAACTTGGCAGTATCACTCCCGGTCACCCTGAAGCTCACGACACCCCCGGAGTCGAGGTCACAACCGGACCCCTCGGTCAGGGTATTGCCAATGCTGTTGGTCTTGCTGTTGCCCAGGCCCATTCTGCTGCCGTTTTCAACAGACCAGGATACAACCTGTTCGATAACTACACATACTGCATCTTCGGAGATGGATGTGCTATGGAGGGTGTTGCCAGCGAGGCTGCTAGTGCTGCCGGCCATCTGAAACTTGGCAACCTGATCTGCCTGTACGATGACAACCATGTCTCTATTGGTATGCAATTGACGCTCTCACACACTTTTAATGATATATTTTCACTTACTAACCTCTGACCAGATGGTGATATCAAGTGTGCCTTCACCGAAGATGTATGTGCGCGCTTCGAGTCCTATGGATGGCACGTTCAGCACGTCAAGGACGGCAACAATGATCTGGAGGCCATCGAAGCCGCCATCCAAAAGGCCAAGGAAGTCACCGACAAGCCTTCCATGATCAAGATCACTACCACCATCGGTTTCGGTTCCCTTCTTCAGGGTACTGGCGGCGTTCACGGCAACCCCCTCAAAGCTGATGACACCAAGCAGCTCAAGCAGGCCTTTGGCTTCAACCCTGAAGAGACCTTCGTCGTTCCTCAGGAAGTCTATGACCTCTACCACCGTCGCTCCGCTGAAGGTGCCGCTAAAGAGAAGGAGTGGAACGACCTCTTTGCCAAATACGCACAGGAGTACCCCAAGGAGCATGCCGATCTCAAGCGTCGTTTGTCCGGTGAGCTCCCAGAGGGGTGGGAGAAGTGCTTGCCCGTCTACTCCCCAAGTGACCCAGCCATTGCATCCCGCAAGCTTTCCGAGGCAGTGATCGAGAAGATCTACGATGTCCTCCCAGAGTTCGTCTGCGGATCTGCTGATTTGACTGGATCCAACAACACTCGCTGGAAGAAGGCCGTTGACTTCCAACCACCATGCCTTGGTATTGGTGAATGGTCCGGCCGTTACTTCAGATATGGCGTTCGTGAGCACGGCATGGCTGCCATGATGAACGGTATGGCTGCCTACGGCACCATGCTCCCAGCTGCTGGAACTTTCCTCAACTTCGTCTCATACGCCGCCGGAGCTGTCCGTCTGTCTGCTCTGTCCGGCGTTCGCGTTATCTACATCGCAACCCACGACTCAATCGGATTGGGAGAAGACGGCCCAACACATCAGCCCATCGAAACCCTCGCTCACTTCCGCGCCCTCCCCAACTTGATGGTGTGGCGTCCAGCTGATGGCAACGAGACCAGCGCTGCTTACTACTCTGCCCTTACCGCTAAGAGCACGCCCTCCATCCTTGCCCTTACCCGCCAGAACCTCCCACAGCTCGAGGGTTCTACCATCCAGAAGGCACTCAAGGGTGGTTACGTTGCTGTTGAGGCCGAAAATGCTAACATCACCATCGTCAGTACCGGATCTGAAGTCGGTATCTGTATCGATGCTGCCAAGTTCCTCAAGGAGAAGCACAACATCGTTGCCCGCATTGTCTCCATGCCTTGCTTCGAAGTATTCGATACTCAGGACAAGGAGTACAGACTCAGCGTTATCCCAGATGGCATCCCATCTCTTAGCGTCGAAGTTATGAGCACCCTTGGCTGGGAGAGATACTCGCACGAACAATTCGGTCTCAACCGCTTCGGTGCATCTGGTGCATACAAGGACGTCTATGCTGTAAGTTAACTCATGTTGGTCATTATTTCACCTGTGCCTCTGTACTAACAATTTTCTCTCTAGAAATTCGAATTCACTCCAGAGGGTATCAGCAAGCGTGCCATTGCTACCATCGACTTCTACAAGGGTGTCACCGTCCGCTCCCCGATCAACCGTGCTTTCCAGCAACTCATTTAAGACAATCGCACGCAATTTTCGGGCGCCTCTCTTGTCTTTTCTTAGAAGTCTCCTCCCTCACTCATATTATATTTACAAGAGTTAAAGAGGGCAGGAGCCCAGTTAACTAGTTAACGAAAGAGGTTTTTTTCACTACTTTTCCTCTAGCTAGAGTCATACCACCTTATCGGTTTAGTTGCCCCCCCTTTTTTTTATGATCAGACGAGAAAAATTGAATACATAATGATTTCTTTTCATTTTACAGCAGAGTAGGTGTGTAGAGAAGCGTAGATCAGATTGTTCACCGTGTTAATCGAAGGTCCTATCTGCCTTCTTCCCAATGAATTTATTCTCCGAATCTACTAACCCATGCAACAAGCGGGGCGTTCAATTCTAGCTATAACCAAGTACCTCTGAGGCACACCACCCCTCAATTAACTTTGGTTGGCCCTTTTACCCAATTTATTCCGATATTAACGAGACCTTGGGAGGAAAGATAGACAAAAAGGAATATTACAACCCGTTTATCAGTTAAATCTTAACTAGAGACCCAGTCGACGTGTTTACTCGAGAGCCTTTCGAGCAAAGTTGGGAAGGATGAAGCTAGCACGGTGGATTTCCTGGTTGTAGTATCTGCAGAGTTTATCCTCCTCTTCTCTGCTCCACTTGCGAAGGGGCTCGCGGACATTGCGTTCTGCATCCTTGCAGGCGACTAGGAAGCCGATCTGACCTGATGGATAAGTCGGGATAGTGGTGTAGGCATACTCGACGACGGGGAAAACCTCACGCATGAGCTTCTTCAGCTCGGTGATCATGGAGAGGTGGAGCCATTGGTTTTCAGCTAAAGGTAGAAAGCACACATGTTTACTTCCCTAGTGAGATACTCGGGAAGTAAAATGGTTTGTATGGTTAGCCTGGTCTGTAATTCGGGGGGAAGTTACTTTCTTTGTAAAAGAAAATAGTGAAAGAAATAGAAGTCGACAAAGGGATCGGGCGAAGTGTAACCTGAAATGCAGAATAAAAGTCAGGATACCGCCTCAATCCGAAGCGCAAAGGAAGTGAATGAAAGCAGAGGGCAAACGAGACTAATAAAGGACGGAGAGGCGACGAACAACCTTGAGTACTAATGACACCTCCTTCACGGAGAGCGCCATATAGAAGCTCGAAGTATGGCTTCTGGAACAGAACCTCGGCTGGGCCCTCAGGGTCGGAGCTATCGGTGATAATAACGTCGAATTGGTTCTTCTGTTCCTCGAGGAACTTGAAACCGTCACGGACATAGACCTTGGCGTTGGGGTGCTGGAATCCGACGCTCATTCCGGGGAGGTATTTCTTAGATACTCGGATGACGGCCTGTGATGTTCATTTTCAGTGTCAATTGAGCCAGGCAATTGAGGGGCAATTTCGTATGGCGGGGTAACTGACCTCGTCAATATCACAGAGCACGGCTTCTTCGACGGTGTCATGCTTGACAATCTCTCGAAGGACACCGCCGTCTCCTCCACCGATAACAAGCACTTTCTTGGGGTTGGGGTGGGAGTTCATGGCGAGGTGGGTGATCATCTCCTGGTAACTGTTGCACTGATATCAGAAAAACATCATTTAAAAACAATTGTAGACGGCAGAACGCACGAAAACTCGTCTCGCTCGGTGCATTGGATGACATTATCCAGGACCAAAACAGTGCCATGGTCGCTGCTCTCGAAGACGAGGACGTCTTGGTAATCGGACTTCTCATGGTGAAGAATCTGGTTGACCCGGAGGTTCATGGCCTGGCCAGGCCACATGTCGGAGACTTCAGAAAACCATCCATCTATAGAGGCAAGAGTCCATTACGATTAGCAAATTAACACCAAATTGAAATAAATGAAGGAGATAGCTTTGTGCCTTGTGATTAAGGGCCTGAATATCTGTACTGTTCTAACACATACCCTTAATGGTGGGGTGGGTGATCTCGCTCATCTTTGCGGTGGAATTGGAGCTATACAGCGTTCTAGCAGTGCGATGAGATATAGGTTGAGGTTGGAACCTGCAGAGAGTCGGAGACAGCGAGCGGCTGGATGGTATCTTCAAAGATAGATGTGCAAGTTGCAATGTTTTATGAAGGTGAAGAACTCCCATACAATAATATAGAAGAATTAATCCCTTTTTTTTTTTAATTCTTTTTTTTTTTTCGAACCTTGGGAAGCCCCGCCGTGGCCTTTTTTTTTATAGTCACGTGAAAGATGACAAAGAATTGCTTATATAATGTGATTGTATTAGCTAAGCGAGATTTTTCTCTTTTGAGGGCAGCAAACGGCTGGTGAAACTTCACCCATCAGCACCCGCATCAACAAGGACAAGGCGAGCGGGATGGAACAGGATACACCTCTCGAAGCCGCAAGATAAGCAAGGAATAATTAATGTTGGTCCTGTGGCCTTACTATACCCCATGTCGTGATAATCCCAATCCCTGGCCTGGATGTCACGGGGACCATGGTGGAAGCTGGGGAAGGGGCCAAAATTGAACCTATTCCCTGATACATACAGGTGCTTCCCATACATATGCCTCTGAAGCCCTGCGCTGCCTACAGGTGACTATACGGAAGCTCTTGATCATTCTCTCATGGAGATGGTAATTCTGGCAGGATGGAGAAAAGCTCGCATATAGGACGATGTGCATGTGTCTTAGAACATCATCTAGCACTGCTTGTACGAAGTGGCACTTTTCGTCAACTGACACAGGAAAAATTACGATGAAGCGGCGTAGCATATAAGCAGGACCCTCGCCTCTTGCTGCTGAATGTGCAGGCAGATCTAAAATGGCGGCATGCACAATCGTTATACGTATACGATATATCTAATACTCCTGGTTTGCTTGAGGTATCAGACTCCGGGCCGTTTATTTGCTGGCATTATGCAGACTTTTTTTTTTCTCTTTAAATTCTCTAGGATGTTAGTTGTTACCATGTCACCGGACTCGTAATATATCCAACAACCGCAGTTGGTACTGGGATATGCTATTGGCTGGGGATGCAAACTACAGTTTACATCTGGATACCATGCTGATGCTGACCCTAGGGTGCCATCCAGAGGATGTCCCCACGATTTTCAAATCACAGTACATATCATCACTGGCCATGACGATTATATCACTTCCTGCAAAGAAATGTTGGCGGCTAGTTGCAGCTGCCCACCAACTACATTGTAATGGATACGGCCGACAACTTGCAGTTGTTGCCAAGGAGCAACGGAATTCCCACACATAGGATACTACACCTGCAATCCAGATTTTCCAATACTAGTTCACAATGTGGCGAATGAAATCGTGTGAAAATTGAACCTGCTTATGTATTATGTCAATCAAGCTTCCATCGGCAGTTTGACAGAGTCTTTATGATGGACATTTGACTAGTATTATTTACAGTAACTGTCTAGCAACTTCTCCCGCCCTCGATTGGTGAAAACACAAAGGCACCCAGAAAAACACAGAGGATAAGAAAATAGAAAAATTTAATTAGGCTTAGCTTTCGGGAAAGAGAACTCAGTCCAGGGAGTTCCAACATTAAGGTGCCAGATATGGAGTCAAAATTAGCTGGTAAGGAGTGTATGAAAGATAGGTAATGAAGCCGTGGCACAGGCGGTAAAGGAGTGGATGAAGTGAAATTATTCCTCTGGGTATTTTTGCCGGCCCCATGAAAGGAAAAAGGAATGTAGAAATTAAGCAAACGGGGAAATCTCTCCCCTCCTAATGGTCCTGTATTTGCATCAATGGTGGCCAATTAAGTTGCAATTATCGCCAGGCAACGATGCCCTCACGCAACGGTGGTGTGGATTGATTTGTCGTAGTACGGCTCAGGAGTAGGAGTTGGGTATGAACTCGCTGGGAACGTAGCCATTTCGTACTTGTTTGGTGTAGTGAATCCCTGGCTGGCGCTTGCGCTGCTTGTGCAAACCGGGGACGTGGAAGGATCGGTGAATTGCACATTATGCACATTATTTGGTAGTTTCATCAGCTCCTGGACTTTCTTCCTTAGGCTTTCGACTTCATTGGCCTGGGAATTGTATGACTGAAGAAGACTCTGGTGCTGCTCATGGAGGGCCTGTAGCTGGCTTTCAAGGCCCTTAACGTGTTTCTCCTTTCGTTCTCTAAATGCCCGTTGAGAAGCACGGTTTTGTGCTCGACGTCTCTGTATCGTATGTTAGTAAAAATGGGTATACATGTAGCAAGTGTATGTGTTTCGACTAACTAAGTGCATGGAAGTGACAGGGCCCTTCTGGGTTGATCTTCGCTCCCTTTGATCTCCATTGTCTAGTGAAGTGGAGTCGATGTATTCCAGGGGGATCTTCTCCTGTGCTGGATAGAATGAGATCTGAGGGCTCCCGTACGATATCACATAGGGAGAGGGCTCAGAAGGGCTGACGCTTTGTCTTATATGCTACAACACAGTTAAACCTGTTCCATGCAGCTACAGCAATTTGTATGAGAACTCGGGCTTACTTACATATGTATCGGGGCTAGAGGATTCAGAGTATGACTCGGAGGGGCTCTCATATGGTTGCGGAGCAATAGGGTAGGCATAGGTGTTGATGTTAGGTAGTGATGGCAACGCTTCGTAGAACGCCATGGTCACAGTGGTGGCCTATGAATAGATGAAGGCAGGCGGTAAGGAAGGGTACAAAATGTAATAATTCAAGAATATTGTTCAATCCTGATTGATCAAGTGTCTTGACGTAGGGCAAAGGATGAACAACGTGCTAGAAGCCAGCAGTGGAATGCGATGATGATTCTTGAATTCGTGGGAGAGCAAGTCCATCTTAAATCTAGAGAGGCCTTCAGATCAAGACAGGGTTGTAGCCTTCGAGCGATATAACCCATGTCCATCCGATACTTATCTGCATCTGTGCAATCCTGGAAGCTTTGTCAACTGCTAAAAAGATCTCCCACAGGCTGGAGCAGCAGACTCGAGTCATCGCCCAATGGGCTTTCAGCGGTAGTGAAATTCTACGCGTACCGCGGGCTTCAATTCGGAACAGGGATTCCAGCCACTGCAGCCGGGGGGCGTGACAGAGTAAAAGAAGAAAAAGAAAGACAGAGGGGAAAATGGGGGTTAAGGGTTCCTCTCTTCGTTCCCCAGAGAAACCCTTGATCTGGCCGGGGGTTAACCCGGAATACATTCATTCACAATAACTCTTATAATATTAATGGCAAATCACACTAGCTTGTTAATGGAGCTGAGGGCGCAGTGATTTGCTTGGGCTTGGAGGTCTTAAGGCTATCCCTGTCAATAGACCGTTGGACGGAGAGTAAAAAATCGGTCGACCAAAAGCCAAAAGTCGCTTCAAAAGACTTGACAGTCTGGTTCTCCTTCAGGCACTGGATATCGATGATACAACGCAGAATCTACCTGTGGAATCGGTACTAGGCAGGGAGTGTCAGATCAGGGTACCTTACTCACGTCATGATGAAAATTTTCTAAAGTATATGCTGCAGTATCAGTTTACCACCCCAAGGCTGGCCGGTTCGTCAATCCGCAAAGACAGCCGCTACTTAGTTATTGGAGGAAGACGATGAACCTGGGACGGGGCTGCCCCAGGTGTATATTCTTTGCAGTGCTCTGCATGAAACAAGCGGCTATGAAAATTTATCGCATGTACACTGAGGCCCGGTATTATTGGCTGAGAGTAAGGTAATAACCTTGACCGGAGTTGACAAGCAGCTTGATAGTGGGGAAGATTATCAACGAAGCAGCTCGGTTTTCATCATTGGTAATCATATTCCTTGCAGATTTGGCGGCCAACCAGTCGGCTGGTATTATCCCAAGGATATAAACGTTGGTTTCTGTATATCTGAAGATGCAACATCAACATTTAGCCGGATCAGTGACCCAGAGAGGACTCGAACGGGGCTGGTAAACAGGCTTGGGCAGAACAATGTACGCCACAGGGATTCCTCCTCCCACCCGTTTTTTCGGCATTTCTCAAAATAACTGAGCAGAGGAACGCAGGCACAGCGCAGCCTACACAGAATACTCCGCAGAGCTCTCGAGTAGTCCGCCGTGACCAATGCGCCGTGACGGGGTTGCGCCAGTTTGGTCCCTGCAGGAAGAGTTGACGTTGAAAAAGAGGAAGAACTATATTTAGAATTCTGGAGGCTGTGCTTTGTCATCCTTGTCGCTAACCCTAAAAAAGCTCGGCATCCTTGTCCGCCAGCAACAACAACGACAGATCGATCGAGCACTGCCATCTTAACTGCTATTTACGTACTTTCGACGACAGGATAACCACACAGCTATGCTGTCCATATCCCAAAAATACCCTTCAGAAGTCACTCTGCACCGCAGGGAGACAGAGGCACCCGTCTCCTATGTGATCCTACCTGGAGTCTGCGCCAACCTTGCTGCATTCTGAGCCTGGCGTGCATCGACCTGCAATCGAGTTCTGATACCCGAGGTCCTCTTTGATTATGTGTCATTACAATCTTTTCCTTTTGCTCTATTTTGCTTGCCGGTTCTATTTGTGGATAATACCCTAGACCTGCATATGAGGAAGTCGCTTGGTCTACGCTAAGGCGATGCCTCGTTTACGCGGTTTCGGTCTGAGGAGCTTACAGAGTCATTTCGTCAAGATACCCAACTAGCTCCCTGTCCTATTTCCGCCCTCAGCGCTTAAATATGCAGGGCGATGTGGGAAATGGGGCCAATTTGAAGGCTAGCAGCCTTAAGTCGGCATGTTCAACTTGTACTCCGGAGGGGTATACGCAGTATTGCCAGCCTCTCTCTACCCTTCCAACAACCCCCGCCAGGCTAAAAAAAAAAAAAAAAATAAAATAAAATAAAAGAATGCAGGAGATAGACGGCTGAAGATCCAGGATTTTGCGAGGATAATACTGCGATAAGCTCTGTCAGGGTGGCCGGATGTGCCCCCTAACTGATAAACTGCTTCTCTAAATGGAAGGATCATTGCATTGCATTACATGTCTTCCCCGTGATTCAAGTGTTTTAATCACGGGAAAGAATAGAAGCCGTACGAGTTTGATATGAATAAGCAGCCCAGTGTCTAACTGACCGGCTCCTCGAATTTTCTCATATTACCCACTTGAACAACAGCTCAAACCCCTAGCTCTGCCCCTACCTGGAATTTCTTTATTCTGGAGACATAGGCGTTTATGAAATTTACTGATCAAGTACCCATTGATAATCTATATCAAAGATCCTCAAGGCCATACACATAAGAGTATGGGGATAGTGCCTGTAGGCTGATTACTCCCTCATCTTTGATGGACCCGACAAAAGGACACTGCACATCATATCATGCTAACCCCTAAACTACTCTACCCTTTGTAGGGTGAGCTGCAATCCAGGTATCTCCTTGGATGGCTGGATAAACTGATTATCCTACGATGTTCTTTTGTCAAATGCAGGAGTCTGAGTCAACCTGTAAGGAACGCCGTGTATTTGGCCCCAAGACCTCTCACAAAGGCCCAGAAGCGTTGCCAAGCGGCACACTCAAGGAATTCCGTCTCCACAAATATAATCAGAGGCTTCCTGATACCCTTTGTACCTGGCTGCCGTTTTCTCCCGGGAATGACGAGAAGTTGCATTTGAAACCGTGCATAGCGGATACCATTTTAACCTTGGCCCTTTTCGGTCATCACCACGATGAAACGGCTGGAGTCATCTGGTGAAGCTGCGCATTGGCCACAACATATGATACGATTAGCTTTACATCCCCCATCATGCTGGCTAAGAGAGAGCTCCATCCAATAAGCAATGTCTACACACCCAATATCCGTGGGCTACGATATGATTCAGCATGCAGCATATATGCATTGCATTACATATCTCTGTATCAAAACGAGTTTCATATATCGAACAAAATACTCCGTGCCTGACAGCTTGCTCGTGGTAAACGGCACGGCTGTCCGTGTGACCAACTACGCAAATCCCAACATTTAGGGAGCTCAGGTCTCTAGCTGACATGGTCAGAGTGATCTCGGAAGGGTACCGCGCTATTCTTATGACGAGCTCAAAGACCACTCTGTGTCCAAAAACAGGTTTGACGGCACGAAGGCCTGTGACAAACACCTGGAGATCAGGTCAAGTGCTTTGGAAGCTAGGGCAGATCAGACGGACCCGATGCGATTCTCGTAGGAACTATGCAAGCCCTCGATCTTCGTGTGGTACTCGATGAGGACGACTATTGATACCTAAGCTGCAAAGTTTTGACATAGATCAGCCACACGCCATCACTCTTTTCCTACTTCCACTCCCTTACCGCGAGAGTATACATCAAATAATATCCGAATACGCTTTAGCCAGATGGACGGCAGCACAGACTTCTTTTATCTATATACTTCAGCAACAGCCGTGCCTGAAATTGCCATCCAACCGGCAGCGTTCCGCCATAGCTTTCAGGTTTGTTTAGGCTAGCTGATGTATCCATTAGCTAGTCTGTCCAATATTTCCCCAAACGATATTCCTTAAAATTTTGAACCTTCCCAAATTTACCTGAGCTGGACTAACACCCATCGAGGCACTCTATGATAAACACTAGGCGACTACTCTTACGCCGTACTGATTCCCAGATTATTCCAAGGTAAAGTTCAGAATTTATTTATATTCCGAAGCCTCTTTTCAGAGCATTAACAGGGCGAATGATACTTTCGAACTCGTCTACAAAGAGCCGACGCAGAAATTACCCCTCCTAAAGCCACAAAAGGCTCAGCCGTGGACTCTCGATAGGAAGATGAAGACGGACTCTCAATTTGATACCCAACAAACGTCAAACTGCATCCAGATCATAAGAGTCGTTAGATAATCACATGATGTTCATGCGGTCCCCAGGCCGAACTACCGTCTTCTTCCCTTTACTTCCTTGCTGAAGGTTGGGTGTATCATCTTTTATCTTGATCATCCTTACTATACCTCGATTTCAATATGGGGCGCTTCTGGTGGCTCAATTACCATGTGAGAATGATTGAGTAGCGGAAAAATCTCGCTCTCGTCCTTGCATGATTGACATGGTTGATGAATGTTTCGTGAAGCGGACAGTAAACAATGCCCACCCATCATTATTGCACCTCCAGAACCCACAGGTTAGCCGAGAAGCTCCTTCACTCTCCCCCAGATCCTCGCCTCCAGCGCGGGGTTTGACAGAGTTTTTGGCCATCATAACCCCAGCTCAACCTTCATGTACCCTGCAACGAACGCCGACGCAGGGTTGTGAGCCGTAATTGCGAGTAATTTTTACATAATATATGCTCCGCTGCCGAAAAATCTTGCAAGGAATGAGGTGGTTATACCCGGTGGAAAGCTGCGGAAGAAAAAGAGGCAACGCTGAAGAGGGAATTGGATCCGTGCATTCCCTTGGGACCTTAACCCTGATCCTTTTCAGAGTCTAGACAGATCTGAAGCTAAAGGCAGAATGGTGTCCCCTTTTTACCGAAACGAAGGCGTGAATATCTTCACACCCCTATCCCTTCTTTCGCCAGCTGTCTCGGGGCTTACTTTGAGATGTCCAAGCACTGGTGGGTGAAAAAAAGGTAAGATTATCGTTCGTCTTGGGTACCAAAATGCCGACAAGGGGAGGAGGATTTGGGCAGGAAGCAAGGCGTTCGATCAACACTGATTCGAAGAAAAGAGCAGCCAAAGAAAGGGTGGTCGCGAATTAACGAGAATGCCTCAGATGCCTCACTCGGAGAAGAGAACGAAGCACTCCTTGTCGTAATCGTATAGCCAACTCACTATCGGTTAACAGGATGACGTTTCAGAGCATGCATACTCGATGTGCCACAGGACGTTATCTGATCCTCCTGTGCCGAACAGAGACAGACACCTCTCTTGAGTTTGCTACAGCAATCCGGGAAATTCACAAGACACTCTGATGCCGCCAGCGCCACCACCAAACGGGTGCATTGGACAGCTAATTGGTCACCAGCAAAGGCAAAACGAAAAGAAGAAACCGTCACGAAGACCAAGACAACGGGAAGAGGCAAGACAAAAAAAAAAAGTCTCCAAAGGCGCCCGTGCAACGGGATGAACAGAGTTGTTCGTCGATTTGGGCCGAAGGGGGCAAGAGTACGAAAAGGCAAAAGGGTGTCTAAAGAATACTATCGAATGGGCTGGCGGCTCCAAGCCCTCCTGGTGCCTCGCGGGCCGATATCATGCTTTGTGGGCTTTGCCAATCGCAATGCGTTGACCTCCCTCCTCCATCGGGATCGCATATCGTACACGCCGCTCTCTCCACAAAGTTAGTTGACAAGTTATCTAGCCTAGTTGGCAACAACGCCGTGTGGCTTTAAAAGCAAATACATGCTTAGGATGAATTCTGGAATATTGCCTTAAATAGTTACTCCGTAGTTAGCCAGAAGTAAAATACTCGTAAATAAGGGACGCCTTCGACGCCTTCTGTGCATATACGTTCCATCGCCAAAATAGTTACACTTAAAATGATGGAGAAGATGTGGTGTCGTGTCTACCAAAATATCATTTTAATCCCTGCCTTTGGGGGCGTTGAATATCAACTCTGCTTCTCCATACCTAATTATTAATTGAAGCTAGGCAATATTCAACCCTCATCCCCGATTCACTTTGCGAGCCCCTGTGTGTTCGAACCTCCCGTGTCGCCAAGTTTGATGACTTGGTATGTAGCACATCTGGATGCTCTGCATACAACACCGAGAACTCGCTGAGAGAGCACCTCAGCCACCTTCAGATGCTCGGTTAACTGCCAGGCACACACACACACACACACATACCTTCGGGGCCGATTCTTAATTGGAAGCTTCGCCACAAAGTTTAGTTACTGGGAGTTTCGTTTCGATCGTCTTTCGGAACACATCAGGTTGTTCTTCAGCAATTAATGTGCATCCCAGGGGGTAAATTGGATGGGCCAAGATACAATACGTACTGCGTAATTGCCGGCGGAAGTATACTTAATACTGTCTGTTGACATGAACGACTGGATCAACGGGGATTTGCCTTCTATTGATCCTTTTGAGTAGGTGTATGGAGCACTCGTATATTTCGTGATAGGATTGAGATACCAACTGGAAATCTCCGTGGCAGGAGCTTCGAGAGAACTTCCAGTGCGCGGGATGATGAATCAAACTAAGCCCACCAATCCCCTTGAGTTGTCCCATCTGGCCAAAATCCACACAGATTGGGAGACTCGAAAAGCCCAGCAGTATTGATACAGACCAATTGGCCGATTTACCTCAAAAGATATCCTGAAGTTCTTCGTATGTCGGAGAATGTTTAACCTTGCTGAGAGCCAGGGATAGCAAGGATCTGTCTGGCATTATCAACCTGCACGGGAACTTTCAGTGTTCTTATTCTTTGGTTCCTCGAGTTGACACTTGCCAGCCATAGTGAAATAGGCGCCATAAGCGGGTTCGGGGGATTATCGATATACATCGCTCCTTCAAAACTGAGCTGTATTCCTTTTCCTTGTAGCACTGCAGGGGCGAAAGTGCCAGTTGAGCAGAGGACCACCCATTAAGCATAGAATAATGGGTTATTTTGGGTGATGATAACTTTAGCCGCCTTGAAAGCTTGCTAAGAAAGGCCATAAATATACACCGTTTATCTTAGCACGACTCCTAAGACCCCTATTTACGAGGTACTTTTGTACGCATTGAACCAGACCAGCAAACACAAGTCCTGTTGGATGGCTTCTTGCCTCCTCTTGCTGGGCACTGGGGTCGAGGCGTAGTCACATGCGGGTATTTGTATACGGAAGAAACGAGCAGATATCATCCCCTGTCCTGTTCATGTACTTATTGGCGGGCTATCGTCCCGCAACCGTAACCTTCAACTAAGTATGTTTATGGAGGGGAGGGGGAGTGTGAGGAGAGAACACACCAGGAGTTGAACGGAGAGCAAGAGATCTTTTCCCACAGCTGGCCTCCCGAACCCCCATTCTTAGATGAGTTCGTCGGGGGAGAGACAGGTTGGGGGGGGAAAAAAAGAAGGAAAAGTATATGAAAGGGATAAATTGATCTGCACGGGGATTGCCACCTGCGCAAGAAAACAAAAATAAAAGTAAAAGAAAAAAAAGCCCTTTTTGAGATATATTGTATGCTTTTTCGTTTCTTTTTCCCCTTTCATTATTTTGCTTTTTCCCACCTCGTTATCTGTTTTATTCTCTGACGTTGTTTCTTCGGGGGGCCAGTAGTACTCCGTAAGTACTTAGTAGTGGCAGGTCGGAGGTGATCTCTCAAGTTGGGGGCTTGCAGCCAAACCAAAAAAAAACGATGGCGCGGCTCAGTTCCGTGGAAAAAAAAAAAAAAAAAAAAAAAAAAACTTGAGGTATAGAAATGGAGTACTCCGAGGTCCTGGATGTTGGATACAGCCCATGTACCCAACCAACCTGGGGGAGGGTATCGTCCGGCGCATCAGATCAGACTTTGTTCGTACTTATGCAAGGGAAGGATACCAAGGGTACACAGCATAAACCTCAAACCATCAGCTTCCATGTGAAGCTGCACGATAATAATCAAGAATAGGCTTGGAATGTCTTGTATCTGTCAAGCAAAAAGCCATTCCCCCCCTCCCAAGGAGTGATAGCGAAAAGCATGCTTAAAGGAGATATGGCTCCTTACGGTGATAAATTCCGCGGTTGTCTGTGAGGTGCGTCATTAGTGATCGAAGATCTCTGCCGATATGCAGACATCTATCTATAAAAATAAAAAAATAAGGATACGAAAAGGGTCCTTAATTCCGTCACACGACAGACGCCGACGGATTGTTAGCTGGGGAAGAAGGCAGAAGAAGGATGGGCAAAGGGAGGGATAGATTAAAAAAAAAGAGAGAGAACAAGAACAACGGGCGAGTGACGAAGTGGAAGTGAGCATGACATGGATGTATTAGTTGCTTCGTTTTCGTTCTCGATCATATCGATATATATTGGTAATGGTGATGGTGGTGGTGATGATGATGATGTGCAGGAGGTCGGTATAGTTTGATGTATGTCAACCGTCACTGGCTAAGCTCTCGCTCTCAGCCTCCTCTCCTCTGCCAGTGCCAGGCCAGCAGGCAAACTCCACTCTCGTCCGTCGTTGAGAGTGAGAAAGGAGAAGGAGAACGACCTCCCTGGCGCAGCTCCAGCTCCACCGAACCTTGAGACTTGCAGGACATAGTGTGCTCCATCCAAGCAAGCAGCGGAAAGCCATGATGGAACCAGCCAGCCCAGCCCAGCGAGCCGGCTGCCAGGCCGCACCATCCGTGCTCCTCCGCCTCGCTCTCAAAGGCAATAATAAGTATGTATACTTACGGAGTACTTACGGAGTAGTACTTCTGTTGCAAAAGGCAAGCGATGTGATGAGACAGGCTTCGGAGATGATGGAGTTGAAGTTCAGGTTCAGGGGAGTTCCCAGGGGTCATGGACCAAACCGACCTGGACAACGTTCAAGCTCCGGCTTTCAAGATGCTTATCATGCCACTCTCGTTGACCAAAGAAACAATCAGGGAGAAGACGAAGACGAAGACGAAGACGAAGACGAAGACGAAGACGAAGAAGAAGGAAAAAGCAACAAGGAAAGGTTGCAGAAACCGTCGCTAATCTAATAATTAATTCGACGGGAGGGCGAGCCTTTGCGCTAGTAGGAGTAACGCTGACTTGAAGGTAGCAGATCTTTCGAGAGACCCCCAGACCGAGGAGGATATCTTGTTGCATCAGACAGGAAGATGATGATGATGATAAAGAAGAGGAAGAAGAAGAAGAAGCTGACGATGGGCTAGATGGTTAGCTCCGGGTGTACTCCATACGTTGACTAGCTACGCTGGCTAGCAAAGTAGCATCTCAACGCCACCGGAAATAAGGATCGAGGGCAACCAGCGAGAGAGCGAGAGAGAGAGAGAGAGAGAGAGACAGATAGAGAGGAGGAACAGCAGAAGAACGACCGACCGAACCGACCGCGGACCAGCGTATCTGCCCGTTCTCGTAGAGAGTGGATGATGAAACAAGATGCATCGTTTCACTTCTCTTTCTGTCAGCCAACGCCCTCCAAGAAGCACGCTCGCCAGGGGGGCCTAGCATCTGCAGCAGCACCCAGCAGAAACTGCCCGTAAGGAGAGAGAAGACTGAATAATATTGAGTAGTGTAGTAGGTGAGAGAGAGTCCAAGTCTGCAGCAACGGCACGCACCAGAACAGCCTGGCCGGACAGGGACAGCCAAAGAGGAGACAGAGGATGAGCTGGGGGCTGCATCCGGACGGGGCCCTGGGCCTGGTCATCATCGTATCGAAGAAGGGCACCCTTTTTGCTCTGCATCCGGACCCTCGTCCTTAATGTCTTCGCAGCTATAGCCTTATTATTATGGATTATGGATTAATTATTGATATCGAAAGAGAGAGAGAGAGCTCTCCCCCCTCTGTCTGGCGCTACCGAAGACCAGCGGGCCGCGTGCCAAACCACGCCATCGTTCCCTTTAATCTGCTAGCCGTCCTGCTCCGTCCGTCTCTCCTCTGTCTGTCTCCCTCTTCTCTTCCTCTCTATCTGCGCTCGGTGCCGGAGGAAGGGGGAAGAAACGAAGGGGGGTCCCCCATGCAAGGGCGTGGGGAGGCCGGCCACGTTTTTTGCTGGGCAGAGCCGGGGGTGTCTGGCTGCTGGTGATAATATCATAAATAATAAAATAATAATAATAATAATATACGAAAGAGAGGATCATAATATCTGCCGCCTCTGCTAGTGCTCCTCCGCTGTCGGTTCTCCGTCGACGTCGAGCCGTTGCTGGTGGTGATGATATCAAGAGAGACAGAGAGAGAGAGAGAGAGAGAGAGAGAGAGAGCTTGCTGGTGGCGTCTCGAGTAGTTACATAGTTAAACCGCAGACAGACAGCGTAAAGGTAGGTCGCCCGCAAGGAGCTTCTCATCTACTCAGTAGTCGTCCGTTAGCCGGTGATACGTCTCCTTCTGCCTGGAGCCTCTGCGCAACGTCTCCTCGTCTTCTGTCCATCAAGGCTCGACTGCAACCATCCCATCCCAGGCCAAACAAACCTTGAACGGCCCCAAACCTCTCCGTCCGCTTTTTCTTCTTCTGCTTCTTCTGCTTCTTCTTCTTCTCTTTGCTTCTTCCTTCTTTTCTTTTTCCGCTGCTTCTCTTATTCTTCTTCTTCTTCTTCTTCTGCTGCTGCTGCTGCTGCTCCTCCTGCTGCAAATCCCTGGGGCTTGTCCGGCCGGCCCATCCAGCATCCCCATCATCGCATCGCATTTCGCAGACCCTTGGACGCTACTCGACATTACACTCCAGCAACGCTGACGGCGCCCCGAACGATCCTTTCCACCTTATATCATTTGTAATTTATTCCATAAGAAACAATACCGGAGCCCTCCGCCTGCATCTACTCTACTTCCTCTTCCTCTTCTTCTTCTTCCTCTTCTTCTTCTTCTTCCTCTTCTTCTCTTCTTCCTCTTCTCTTCTTCTTTCTCTTCTTCCTCTCGAAAAAGACGAGGCTGTCCCGTCCGATAGTTCGCTGCTGCGCTTGTCTCGTATACAGCCTTCCCGCCCGCCGAACGGCTGCCACCACCTCGAAACCAGCAGGAGGATTGAAAAAGGACAGAACAGGACGAGACGAGAGACAGTCAAGGAATAGAACGAGAGTGCGAGTCAGACAGACAGAGACAGATCCGGTTCATGGTGTATTCCTGTCCCGGTGTGCGTGTGTGTCTTCTGTGCTACGAGCCGGAGTCCAGCATCTCGCGGGCTGCCCCGAAGTTGGACTGCAACCTGATTCCAGCATAAAAACTGCATTCTTGCACGATACGATACGACGTTTTACCTGGTAGGCGCTGGCGAAGAGACCGGAGACACTGAGAGAGAGAGAGAGAGAGACGAGCTTTGCGCATCGCTTGCTAACTGCTGCTGCTGCTGCTGTTGTTCGTCTAGAGGTCCCGTCGGCACCATGGGCTGCATGAACTCGAAGGACATCAGCCCGGAGATGAAGGAGCAGGGGAAGCACAGCGCCGCCATAGACAAGGTCATCCGGGCAGACAAGAAGAAGTACGACAGGACGGTCAAGATACTGCTGCTCGGTGCGTATACTCTCGCCCTTACCTACATACCTGCATACCTGCATACCCAGTAGCTAACCAGCGATAACCAGGCGCTGGAGAGTCTGGCAAGTCGACCATCATCAAGCAGATGCGCATCATTCACTCCGGCGGATTCCCTATAGACGAGCGCCGGCAGACTCGCGCGGTCATCTACTCCAACATGATTGTCGCCTTCAAGCTGCTCATCGAGATCATGGAAGCGGAGAATATAAGCTTCGAGCATGAAGCTACGGAGGTATGCATGACAATAGCTCCCTCGTCCGGTTCCCTTTGTTCGGTTCTTTGTTCGAAATATACATTATTCCTTATTATGATTATTATTATTATTACTCTATCTATGGCCATGCCGAGCTAGCTAAGAGCTAACCGGCCAATTCAAATAATGCACAATCTAGCCCCTCGCCCACTTTATCCAGACCAGCGAAGCAGACGTTGAGTGCGATGAAGCTTTCACCGATATCAAAGTGCGGGAGGCCGTCAAGACGATGTGGGAGGACGCCGGCGTCCAGAAGGCAGTCGCCCGGGGCCACGAGTTCGCCCTCCACGATAACCTCCACTAGTAAGTTGGGCAGGAATCTTCTAACCACACTATATTATTGCGTTTATTCAATTTTTATCCTGACGAATTTGCGGCAGCTACTTTAACTCGCTGGACCGGATATTCACGCCTGGCTGGCTACCAAACAACCAAGACATGTTGCATTCTCGGCTACGGACTACCGGAATCACCGAGACCCTCTTTGAGCTCGGCCAGATTAACTTCCGCATGATGGATGTTGGCGGCCAGCGGTCGGAGCGGAAGAAATGGATCCATTGCTTCGAAGGCGTCCAGTGTCTGCTGTTTATGGTAGCCCTATCCGGCTACGACCAGTGTCTAGTGGAGGACCAGACTGCTGTAAGGACCATCCTTTGACATAGTTACTACTACTACATACCACTACGACAAAAGGCTAACTAACCTCCACAGAACCAAATGCATGAAGCCATGATGCTCTTTGAATCTCTCGTAAACGGTGAATGGTTCAAACGCAAGCCAGTCATCCTCTTCCTCAACAAGATAGATCTCTTCAAGGAGAAACTCGCCATATCACCCGTGTCCAAACACTTCCCGGACTACAGCGGGCGAGACGGTGACTTCGAGGCCTCTGCAAAGTACTTCGCCGACAGGTTCAGAGGCATCACTCGCGTCCCCGAACGCGAGATATATACACACTACACCAACGCAACTGATACCACCCTCTTAAAGGCGACCATGGACTCCGTGCAGGACATGATCATACAGAAGAACTTGAACAACCTGATCTTATGAGGGTTAAACTGACGACAATCAAACATTCCTGATATACTTGGCCTGCTGCCCGTTCCACCAGGCCTCGACAATATCGACGTACCACTCTCAACCGCCAACCCACACTCACCCAACTTGCGAACTTCCACCAGCCAACCAATCTACAAAAAAGACTACCAAAAAGCAACAGCTCTTGTGACTTTTTTTTATTCTCAGTCCAGATTATACCCTTTCCCCCCCGCCTCCAAGTGTCCCCTTTCCAGTAAAAATAAAAACATACTCCGCAAGTTCATCCCCCCAGGCGACCCTCAACCAATAACTCCAGAAGGCCCGATATGATACCAGATATGTTAATTGTCGTCAGCTTTTCCGCCGGCTGCTGTGACGAGGCTGGAATTTCCTCGGAAGAGAACTCTTACCCTCCCCTATCTCACACACATACACTCGTCACTATATCCCAAAACACCCAAAAAGAAAGGAACACTATTTCCTTTTTACCTCTCTGCTTTGCTTTGTTTTTTGTTTTTTTTTTTATCATCCTCGCTTTATGTATGATGGTTGGTCTGTTATGTTGCTGTTTGCTTCTCTCGCTTTTTACTCTTGCTTACTCCACGGATCTTACCGATGCTTCAAACGTGCTACAGGACCATATGAGCGCTCTCTTTCTTTTTGACTTTTGACCGGTTGGAAAATCTCCTTTTTTGATCTGTGTTTCTATATATCCCCTTGTCGTCCACATTGCCCAGTTCCATTTCCATCTCATTCTCCTCATGTGTTTCTTTTACTTTTCTCTTTTTACATCTACCTGCCCAGGGTCACTCATCCTCCTATCCCCCCGACTCAATTTTCCCATCCCTTGCCCCTTTCCTTTTCCCACTGCACCTGTTACGAGACATCTGATATAGACAAAAGTCTACCCGTCGCCAACTAAACCAGCCAACCTGGCAGCCGTTATACACGATAGTTCTTGGAGACAACCCGATCTATTTCATATCACATTCCCACCTGCGTCTCTGTCTTCTTCTAGTGACCAAGCCGGGCCTCGGAGATCTCTCCCAGCTTTGCTTTCCCCTTTACCGTCTCGCTGCTTCGTCGTTTTTGTCTATATGCCCTGCTACATACGTCCTCTCTTTTTATCTCCTCCTGTTTCTGGCAGAGCAGCCACTCAGTTGAAAATAGCTATATAGTAATGAACAGTTACCAGTCATCTGCTCGTCCATCTTATCCCCTATTCTGTATATCGTCATCTGTATCATCCATCTGCTCTCGTCACCAGCTCAGCGCTTATAATCTCTCACGTGACCCTGACTAAGCATCGCGGCTTGTGACCGAACTTTCATGCAAGAACTTCAGGTTGATCTTTTTCGCTGCCAGCCGAAAGCAGAGCAAAGCAAAGCAAAGCAACAAGGCACAGCCTAACGACTCTTCGAACCTCTTCACCGGTGTCTTCTAGCCCTCGGATTCAGGCTCTAGTACTGCACGAGCCTGGCTCTTTCCACTCCCTCCCGCCTCCTCTGCCTGCGCTGGCTCTCCGGCTGGTGTTGAACGGCATCATGATCACCTCCTCTGTGCGCCGGGCGGCGTTGCCGTCAACGGCCTCTCTACCGTCTCGAGCAGTGCTCCTGGCCGTTTCATCGAGCAGTCCTGCTCCTGGCCCTACCAGTGGAAGCCCTCCGTACCGCCATCAGCGTCGATACTCGTCCTCCAAGCCACCTGTGCCTCCCAGTGACGGGTCCAGAGGCATCGATCCGCCCACCCAGACGCCGGCAAAGAGCGTCAGCAGCGGGCCGTCAAGCAAAAAGGATGTAGAGAAGAGAGAAGGCCGATCGTCCAAGAAGCGTGCTGGAAAGGATGGCGAGACGGCGAAAGCGAAGCAGGCCAACTCGTTGAAGTTGCCGAGTGTACCCTCTACCCAGCACCTGCATCCTCACGGTAAGGAAAGCTCACTCAGCCTTAAAGAAAAAAAAAAACAACCCATATCGTTGTAGCTTGCTCAGTAACTGACAGTGGTGTTTTATTTTAGATGTCCACGTAGCCTCGTTCTTCTCTATCCACCGACCCATGTCAATAACCACTTCCGTACCTCCAAATAATAACGACAGCAAAACCTTCTCGGCCATCTTCTCGCCCAAGAAGCAAGCTGCTGCAAGGCAAAAGGACGTGATATACACCCTTTCCTCCGCCGTTAACGCAATCGAGCAGAACCTCCCCGGTCAAAATCAGGCTTCTGCCGAGGATATCGACTTCAGGAACGCCATCTCACAAGCTTCCTCCATCCACGCAGAGTCAGACGTCACCCATCTCGACGGCGTGCCCACCCAGGAACTACGAGCGTCCATTCAAGAGTTCGCTAAGCGCCTACGACCATTCAACCCACCTCCCGCTCCTACGCCAATGGACGGGGCTCTCGAAAGCATCGCAGGAACGGAATCTGTTGCAGACAAGGCCAGCTCCACACAGTCTGCCTCTGAAGCCGAGCCCAGCGAACAGACCTTTTCCACCGTTCTGACTATTCGTGAAAGCCGCAATGCAGACGGCCGCAAGTCGTACGAGGCATATGCTTCTCCCTTCGTCCGCATAGATGATATGGAGGCCCCCTCCGCCCAGGGTGAGTCATCCATCTACCAGGACCAAGAGACTAGTGGCCGTTCCGTCTCGGAGCCAAAGCAAAGCTTCCTCCAGCGAATGGTCATTAGGCAGTTGCAGTGGGAACGGTCCCAGGGCCAACGTCAGCGTGAGCGGATGTATACTATCAGTGTCAAGAGACAGCGGAAGCTAAAGATGAAGAAGCACAAGCACAAGAAGCTGCTGAAAAAGACACGGACCCTCAGGAGGAAACTGGATAAGAACTAGAAACTCTCTTGTTTCCGGTCCTTGTTCTTCTCTCGTCCTCGTTATATTTGTTTACCTCCACAAGGGTAGCATTGCATATAATCGGTCTTTTGGCCCCGTCTCTTTTGTTATCTCTTCTTTACACCTTTTTTTTCTTCTCTCTAGCTGACTTCCTACCTATCTATGCATATTATGTGTGTATCTCTTTTTTTATATCCGGCGTTCCTATCTCATTTTGATTCGAATGTCTTAGATAGTTCTTATCCATCCCATCATCTCCCATCTTAGAACATGCCGTTCTTTCGCTCTTCTAGGTAGCTTTTTTTTTTTTTCAGCTTTTCAATAATTTTCTACATACATACACTTCAGGGAATGAAGAGCACATACAGAGGATCAACTCTTTCAAATCATACTGGTATCGAACAATTCTACACCAACGGAGGCAGTAGGAAGATGGAACTGCTGTTATGGTAGGAATCCCCGCTTTATAACCGCTATCTGTTATGATACAATTATCCGCACTACTGGTAAAGAGACGAAACGACAACTCTTAAACATAACGAAATAACGTGAATACATGCGAAACAAGTATAAGGAAAAGGGGATTAGGATAGTAGATAACTAAGATGATGTTGACATTGAAACGGGATAGCTTGGTTTTCGGCTGCGTTTGTATCCAAATAGAGGTTCGATATCGGCTGGGACAGTGGGTCACGGAGCGATAGTCGATGATGGCGTTAACTTATATACCTTGTCGTAACTCCCTCTATCTTCTATCACACTGACTGATGCCCCCGTATTCGTCAAAAGGGAGTTACGACTTAAAGATGCTCGTCGATGATATTTTTTGACTGCTCCCATTTAGCAGGTAGCTTCGAGACTGGCACGGGAGTTCATCAATAGAGCAACGATAAGTCCGTAAAGACCTAGTTAAATTGTTAATCAACAAACAATTTTTGGGAACAGAGGAAAAGGTGTTGAAGGAAGATACTCACCCAAAACTTCAGCGAAAATGAGAATAAGAATCATACCGACGAAAAGTCGGGGCTGTTGGGCAGTTCCACGGACACCGGCATCACCAACGATACCAATAGCGAAGCTACAGTACATAAAAATACCCGGTCAGCACATTAACACGAAATCTCAACGCATCACACCGAAAAGGTAAAGAACATACCCAGCAGCAAGACCGGCAAGACCGACAGCAAGACCAGCACCAAGCTGGACGAATCCAGTGTATAGTGGCAGGTTTTGCTTCAAGTCGTTGGCAATCAAGACAGACACGACCAATCCGTAAATACCAATAATACCAGCCATGACAATGGGGACAATATCTACATCGTCGTCAGTAAAGCTTATACACCAATACACCCGAGCATACGCGCTGGGCAAAGGACAAAACCATACTCTTAACAATCATATCAGGTCTGAGGACGAGAGTGGAGCAAATGCCAACACCAGCCTTAGCGGTGCCATAGGCAGCGCCGAAGCAGGTGAAAATGATGGCGGACGAGCATCCTAGCGCACCGAAGAAGGGCTATATAATATCAACGATATGTCAGCGTTTGATTGATGAAGACTGATGGCGTCGTTTCGCATTCGTGTGTATGAGCTCGATGCAAGCTCCCAAAATCAACGTTCGCCTGCGGTTCCGCGGACGACAACAACGGGTAATGGATTTTAACTAACCGCATATACAGGGCTATAAACACGTATCAAACGGCATGATTAGCAAGATATCACCCATATTTAAACCGCTTTCCAGGGAATAGCAAGAGGAAAGGCGCTGGTCCAAAGACGCTCGTAACGAGCCAGGCAACTCACCAAAGATCAGTAGACATGTTGACGGCGGTGTGAAAGAGAGCTTCCGTAGAGGATGTGTGGGAGCTAGGAGAGAGGATAAAGGCTGATAAAGCAACGAATCTCGAGACGGGCGAAGTGAATCGGGGGTGAATGCGAGATGGCGAGTTGTTTTCCTGCTTGACCCTTACAAGATGTTGTTAAGCTGAGGTTTGACTTTTGGGTCGTTGCTGGGAGATGCCAAGCGTCACGTGCTTAATATGCTGAGTCAGCTCTTACAGGAGCTCGATGTTGATATAAAAAAGACGGTAGAACGGAGTTGATGGTTGATGTAGATGATTATGATATCTGGATTCTCTATTGTACATGTCTATAGTGTTACATTCTAAAGAAAGGCTCTTCAGATGGTATTTCAACTACTAGCCTGGCACCAGGGGTGTCAATTTTGGTGCCTGAGGCTTGGACTCGATCTCCTGTCAAATCACCGGCTGTTCTAGCATAGACCATAGACTTCTCGGAGGAAGCTCCGAACTTATTAGCCTCGACAATAATGTCATCTAGCTTCTTACACCCACCCTGGAGCATCTCGCTGGGCAACGAGGCAGGAGCGTCAGTAGGAGCAGGTAGGACAGAGAAGTCCAAAACAGTAGTGTCTTTTGTAGCATCTTTATGCCTGGCTGAAGATTCCGATTGCATAGCTGGCTTGACCAGCTTATTATCCAAAGAAGCAACAAAAAACTGCACGATGTCACCGGTCGCCACAACCTCACGTAATGGACTCATCATCAACCCGTCAACGTCTGTGAATTTGGGCGTGTTCTCCAGCACGTTGAACAGAATGGCATCGTCGCTATGTTTCTCAGAAACATCCTCGTCGAATATCTCGTGTATAGAGACAAGATTGGATATCGGCTCCTCATCGTCGTATGAGTACTCGGGATCAAGAGAGAGCAGGCCCTTCTTCTTGCCCCATCCGCCTCCACCACTCATCACACGGTAAAGTCGTGAACCCCTTTTCAGAGAAGCCGATATATCAATACTGCTGCCAGATGGAGATCCAATATGGGTTCGCGCTATGCTCTTGGGCGTCACCATAGCCCACACAGCTAGTCTCTGACTCTCGAGTTTGTGGTCTTGAATATACTGTGGTATAGCCTTTTCAAGCTCCGCAGATGCTGGGACATCGTTCTTTAAACTCGGCTCATTGGAGACAGTCTTAAGTATATTCCCCATGCATTCTGCGACCATCCTGGGCTCAGTGACAGGATGCAACGGTGCGTCAAGAGACTTGAGGGTCGACTTCGTTCGTAGCTCAACCCTACATGTCCGAATGTCACGTCTATCCGTAATCCGAGGAACCTCTTCAATCGACTCTGTAGACTTCCATCTCGACGCATGCATTGTATACGGTCTGCCAGTGGTGAAAAGCGTGTTGGCCATGGGCATTCCAACCTCAAGCTCCGTGCTTGTTGGCGGGTCACGTATAGAAATCGAGAGCTTCGGCTCAATATGAGAAGGTGAGATATTCTCAATGCCTCTTTGAGGCACTAGTTTTCCCGATATAGCGCCCCAGTTGACGATCGCCAGCGACAGTCCTTCCATGCCATTATGTTTAATGTTGGTAGGGACAGGTAGTTTATCCACCACCGCTTCCACTGAGCATATTTCGAGGTTCTCGGTCGCAGCAGCTTCTCGGAAGCAATGGTGTAGTAACTTCGGGATGAAAGTATGGTCTTTTTCTAGCCATTGGGCGAATGCTGGTGTAACGAGGAGGAGAGGAACATGGCTGTCGGGATGGAGTTGGGAGCTGAATGAGGGCAGCTTTGATAGAATACTATCTGGGGTCTGCTGATCATTAGACACAAAGAAAGCAAATAGTACACAAGTCGTACATACCACTGCAGATGGGTTTGGAGCTAACAAGGTAGCAGAGCCCAGTATATTCCATTGGATATTCCCTATGCGTAGGGTCTGTCGTGTTGTAGCTGGAGCTGCCGTCTGAGAGAACCGGGCTATGTGTCGAGCTTGCCGTGGAATTTCACAAATCGGCCGCCATGTTGTTGGCCCCCAACAGCATCGCAGGAAGGCTGACATGGACACGATGCCTCGAGAGAGGTAAAGGCCTACATATAAACGGGAGGAATGGAACCTTTTCTCTCTACAATTAAATGTTGCCTTTGGTCACGAAATCTTTTTGGAGATAAAAAATGTCTTGGCGAGAAAGCTTGGCATTTTCATCCGACGTCCAAAATAAAATACCTTAACCAAACAAGCTTGGACAAAAATGCAAGATGCAACCCCGTGGCTCGTCTTTCATCCACTACCGTGCAATAAAACCCGAGGAGTTGGCTCAGTGATATGCCCCTTTCTTTTTACCTTTAGCCAACTATTAAAATCCAACAGTGTCCTATTTCACTCGTTCCGTGTGATCATCACTCGTATGCGCTTCGTTCCGTTCTTTGGGCAGGGGACAAACCGATCATAATATACCTCTACATCCTCCTTTGTGCACTGAAACAGGCTCATTCTACCCCCAAGGCGCCTGATCAGCAGTCCAATACCCATGTAGAGTTCTGCATGTGCTAGGCTGTTTGTTAGTAGCAAACCTGTTAGCAAGCGAGGCTAAGAACAAAGAGGTTCTGTGAATATTTTCGCTGAACATACTTGATTCCAAGGCATTGTCGACTGCCCTTTGAGAAATTTAACAAGAACTCATCTAGCCTCCTATGGCGTTTGCCATGCTCATCGAGCCACCTCTCTGGCTTGAAAGTGTAAGGGTCTGGAAAGATGTCGGGATTGAGATGTACCAAAACCGCAGTCATTCCAACCGGTGTTCCCTTTGGAATATCATACTCCACCCACTCAGTGGTTTTGACAGAATTAGCATACCGACTCCCGTGTTTCGGTGCCTTGAAATGCATGGTACCAACGGGATTGATGCGCTGCAATCTTGTGCTTAAGCCGTATGATAGACGGAAGCCCTCGGATATTACTGCATTTAGATATGGGATGTTCTCGAGCTCAGTCCAACTCGCGGGTTGGTTAGGATCGGGGATGGCAACGCTTAACTCCTGCCGTAGTCTGGACAGGATATCTGGGTTGTCAAGGATATAGAAAAGAGTAGCTGTGAGTGCCCATGCGGTGGTCTCTGTCCCCGCGCCAACAACAAGTTGGCCTTCCTGCCAAATCCGATTGAGCCGCTTCTCTTCCTCTGGCAACGGGCCAGTGAGTAGTTCATAAAAGATTGTCCGGGATGCGGATTTTGGCTTCTCCCCCCGAGCAATTTTAGCCTTCTCATTTGCAAGTTCGACGCGCATGTCCTGCTGAAACTTGGCGTACTCTGCTGCTTGTGAGCTGACGTGCCGTAGCAAACACTGTGGCAAGGCGTTTATAGTTGGTAAGATCCATGGGAACTGCTTCTGCCATACTGCTATAAGACTACCTGCAGAGATTGCATCGTGGATATTTGGCTCGAAGGTAGGAGAGTCAAGGAAGTTGTAACTTTTAGCGAAGGCGTACTCGGTAACGACATCCGTTGTCATGCAGCTAAAAGCCGTGGTCAGGGGAACTGGTCCGAAGGTCTCCGCATGCCTCTCGAGCTGACTCGCTAGTTTCTCAACTTTTTGCTGGATGATGGGCTCTAGTTTAGTAATGGCGGCCTTTGAGAAGAAGTGACTTAGGGCATTGCGGCGGAGACGATGCAAGTCATGTCCAGGGGTACCCCCTACGCTATCACGAAGCCCAAACTGGGCGCTGTAAAAGGGGTATTTGTCCCGCCGTTTACCTGGGCCGGAGTATAGCTCACTGATAAAACCAGGGTCGTTCACGTGAAGTTCATCCGGGCTGATGCGAACAATAGGTCCGTATTTTTCGTGCATGCGCTGGATCTCAAAGGTATACCGTCCCTTCCGGATGCCATCGTGGAAGAACTCGTACCAGACGGAGAGAGCAGCGATCTTGGGGCCCGGGTATCCTGCCAGAGGGTGTAGGAAGAGCCTGTAAACGGCAAGGGAGATCAGGTATAGTAGGAAGACCGTACCCAATACCGTCACCGGATACTCAGTAGCTAGCTTCAGCGTGTTTGCTAGGGCAGAAGTCGTCATGTTGACTGGCGATGTGTCTCTCTGGTGGAAATAGAGTAGATCGAAACTGCGCGCCGTGCGCAAGGCAGCTTGTCAAGCTATTTATCCCTTTTCCCATGTCTTAGTTAGGTGTTAGGGTGGTCTTTTTTTTTCCGCTAAGCCATGGGAGAGATGTATACTCCGTTCCTTCCGCCGTCATAGCTTGATCTTCCGGTCTAGATTAGAGGGAATTAAATCATGGTCTTCCCCCAATCAGTCGCTTCCTGGTAAATCCAGCGCCATGTGTAACTCCTCCAGGGCCAATGATTCGCTGTCACTTTCATGTACAGCTGCTGGGATTTCTTTGTTCCATCCTTGCTGCTCTCAGGCCTCTCGACCACTATATCCCATGGTCATCCTGGTAATCCCTCTCTCTCTTATAAGGGAGTGAGTGGTTCATCCAAAGCAGCCCGACAGCTTGGGACCACCGAATTTTTGAGAAAAGGTTGCCAGGTATCTGCCTCCCATGGAGAAAACACGCATGCTGATTGCATATATTATGCAAGGACCAGGTTGACAGCTACGCTGGGTCTCGGCTATATATCTGTTCTCTCCAGTGATTCCGTATGGTGGATGACTCCACAGGCTGGATATCCAGTGTTGACTTGCGAGTTTGAGTCCGGTCTTCGAACAACCCGGTAAGGAGTTGCATATTTTAGTCAACTAACAAGTCAACTAGTTACTGACATAAAATAGTGTGTCTTGCGGGGCTATAATCAAGAAAAACTATTCCTTCTGGTAGCCTCAAGCACGCACGATAATAGCGTATCTAGACGAAAGGCAAGAACAAGACAGTTAACTAGTTAGTTATCCAACTGCCTCGTCCAACTGCCAGGCAAAGGAATAATAAAGAACCATCATGCTTATTCCAACAACCTTATACAACAGTCGATAATGAATGAAAGCTAATGAATGAATGAATAAGATAGACTTCCAACCACTTCTTTGACCCGCACAGAGAGCCCGGGCGCCCGGCGCCTAGCTCACGTGAGCGGAAGTCGGAACATCAAGCTCCGCCTAAACGGTTAAGGTAGCCGCGGCCGGCAGTCCCGGAAGCTGCGAAGGCGGGAGTTTGTCAGAAAGGAAAGAGCGACTTGTAAGTAGTTTGTTTGTTTGTTTGTTGTTATTGTTGTTATTGTTGTTGTTATTACATCAGCCACCCACATCAGAGATGCCGCCGACAGCCAGGCCAGGCACAAGCTCAGCGCTCCGAGTTATCGATCTAGAGGTCGGCCGTCCGGCTCGCAGCCTTAACTAAACTAAAAGCAGGACAGATAGGGCTGGAGAATCAGACGTCAGAGGCCCGCTGTCATGTGGCAGCCATATCGTGGCTTCGGCACCGTTGGCTTATAACTACACTCTACAGCACCACTCCGTACGGAGTACTTGCTCGCCCAACCCCGACAAATGATGGCCTGGCACCCACCTTGCTTGGTTGCTTGGAACTGACGAGAAAGCGACGACTGCGAGCTGAAGCTGAAAAGATGACGTAACTGGGCGAGGGGTCGATCATTACGCAAGATCCATCGCGACCTGCAGGTACCTGATTCTCCCATATAAAATCTGCGGTAAACAGAAGTACCTCCAGGTCACGCCTTATATTGCAGAGCAGAGCTGGGCTAGCCCGCTTCGGCTTAGCGTCTTGCTGCGCGGCCGCTGGTTGGCTACTTCTGCTGACTCATCGAGCTTTCCCTCCCTCGCCAGGGCCCGAAAGCCGCTTTGCCTGCCTGCCTGGCTTTTTTCCTGGTTGAGCCAAAGAAGCCAAGAGAAGCCAAAGACTAAGGACCGACTAGCTTTTTTGTTCACTAACTGAACTAGCTTAAATACCTGCTTGTCCGACGCTTCCCTTTTCCTCCTCCTCCTCCTCCTCCTCCTCCTCCCTTCTTCCGCTCTTCCACCCCCAAAAAAGCATTCTCTCTCCCTGTCGACGCTCTCTCGTTTTACGGAGTACTGCCGTCCGCCTGCCCTTTGGCCGCTATCAGCCTCGAGTCCTCCGTCTCTTGCTCCCTAGATACTCCCGCTCGTCCAAGATGGCCTTTACCGCTTCGTAAGTCGCTGTTTTGCTCCCTTGTTTTGCTTTTTCAAGCTTGAGACGACGACTGACCCTCAACCCGTCTTTCTGCCTCAACAGCGACATCTGCAAGATCATCCTTGCCATCATCCTCCCGCCAATCGGTGTCTTCCTCGAGAGAGGCTGCGGTGCTGATCTCTTGATCAATATCTGTTTGACCATCCTCGGATACATCCCTGGTATCATCCATGCTCTGTCAGTAATCCCCTCTGTCCGAGTCAAGGACAACAATAACAAGAACAACAACAACAAAAACCAAGCATAAACTAATGCATAATAATAGATACATCATTCTCAAGTATTAGAGTCTGTCGTCTGAGATCGGGCTCTGAGTGAAACTCGTCGCAGCCTCATCTTCACGGTGGATCCAGATGACCAGTTCGATTGATGCATGTCTTGGATACCTCCATCTACCGTCAAACATGACACGAAGAAGGATGTCCGCGAAAGAAAAAAGAGAAGCTCTCTCGGCCCAACTCTTTCGGCAGCTTGGTGTTATACCACGGTCTTATTATTAATCAATGCTTGATAACCCCCCTCAACCCTCTCGTTAATGACGTTTAATAATACCACATCACAACAACAACAACAAAAAAAAGAACGAAAAAGAACAAGAAAGGAAAAAAAAATTATACAAGAGAGACTCTGGGCCACAGGATCTCTCGTTTTCTGGATGCCAGTGATGGATTTGATTTGATTTTTTTTTTCCCTCTTCACTCTTGGTCTTTTTGTTATACCCTCTCTATGGTTTTTTTTGCCCCCCCCCATGATACCACGCCTCATGCTGTACATTGCTGTTTACTCGGTTTTGTTCATGTCTCCTGGAAGGGATCAATCTGGTTTGTCTTGAAATCGGGTTTTTACCTTTCATTCTTCTCTCTTGTTTCTTCTTACTTGGCCCGTCCATCGTCTCGTCTGTTTAGGCCTGTCTGGTTTCGCTTTTGGTGAACCCTATTCAGAATCAAGTATCATAGAAAAGAAAGAAAGAAAATCAAGGAGATCCCTTTTCTAACCTTTTTCTTTTCCCCTTCCCCCTTCCTCTTTTTCCATCTCCCTCTTCTCATCTACTTGCCGCTTGCCGACATTTCTCACTTGAGACCTGGGAGCTGTCTCCTCTTCCTATCTCAAACGGCGGTGCCCACATGTATATGTCGGAGGATGTATGATGTCCATGTCTTGTCCGTCCCCGGCGCCAAACCTCGGGAGTGCCCCCCAATCAGTAGTAGTAATAGACTTTTCCAACGGTCATTGGTCATATTCCGTAAATACGGGTAGGAAGCAAAGACAGGCAACGTGACTATACGCTGGAAAAGTGAGTGAGATGCGATATTATACATATTCATCTACATATACGAGGGATATTGAGATCGACGACGGGGATGGCATGCATCTCATCTCATCATCTCATCTAACTTCATCTCTGGTTCAGGCACATTACATATACTCAAGTTCCTTGCAGCAGTTCCCCCTTTGCTCTTCTCGTACCTGGCCTGCCTCCGAACTATGGGTCTAGTCCAAGAGGCATGGCATGGGGCTCTTCCGTTCCACCGAAACCGTCAAAGCAACAAGAGAGTGTCATGACATGGCATGGCAAGAGGCGGGAAATTCCCAAATATCTCCAAGAATTTTTAAAAAATTTCAAATTAAAAAAAAAAAAAAAGAGTCCACTTAAATGAATGGAGAATCCTCGTTAAAAAAGCAACTACATGATCATCCGGGAAGGATATGCATGGCCGTCCACTTGGTTCGTCGTTAGCTGGCCAACTCTCCTTTTCTCCGGGAGCATCGTGGTGAATCGAGTCGACAAGACGATGTTATCTCTTATCCCCCGCAGTGACACCGCTGACGCTTCGACGACAGCTTGCTCGGCGTTAAGGAGAGACTAAGAGTATCCTAACTGCTGTGCGGGTGGGAGTGTGTTCCGGTCGAACCGATGCTATAACTAGTTATACGGAGAACTAAGTGAGCGCTCCGTATATCAAAGTCTTCCGCCAGGCCCGTGCGACAATCACAGGCTAAGCGAGAAAGAAGACGAAGACGAAGCGGAAGAATAGAGGAATGGTCGGTTCAGCCTAAACTAGCTGGCTGTTTATAGTACTAAGTGAGTAGAAGAGATCGTGTCCCGTCCGTGATATCAGACAGCCAGTCGGTCAGCATCGATCGATCATTTAGCGACAGAGCGAACCGCCAAGCGGGAAAGGAAAAGGAAAAGGAAAAAAAAAAAAAAAAAGCAAAGACGAAGCGTCAGAGAGGCATCGCGGCGGCTGTCGATGGCCCTTCCTGATAGACTGGGAGGAAAAGACGAAACACTCTGCCTCCGCCCTGCATGTATCATTGCTCAGTCCACGACGCAATTAACACGACGACCCTACCAGGACACGGCGTCACGAAGGGGCCAGTTCTGTTTTTAGCACCCCAGCCCCGAGTCAGCAGCAGCTCTCATCTCAGCGGCTTGCGCCAGGGTCTCTTTTCTTCTGTCCGTCTGTAAGTATGTCTCCTCTGGTTCGCTTCTGCTCGTTATTCGACTAACTAAGCCCCCCTGGCCCAGTGTTCTTCAGTTCAATCCACCCTGCAAGCCGCCCACCCTCAACCGCCCTGACGCCTGCACGACATCGCCGGCACCCAAGGCTCGTGTGATAACGATAACGCACCTCCCGCTACTGACTACTATAGCCTGGCCTCCCTCTCCGGGCTGCCTGTCAAGCGTCGTCGTCTTGCCTGGGAGCTCGTCTCAATTTAAAGCAGCCTGTCGCGCAACCACGTGACTCAAGCGACCTCCTTAATAACACGAAATGGAGACGTTTCAGCGCTTAGCTAGCAGAGCGAGACAACCAACGACCAACGACAGCGAAGAGGAGAGAAAAAGATACGCCGACGGAGCAAGCAAGAGCAGCGTCGGAGCTTCGTCCTGTTTTCATCCAATCCACGGTCTCCGCTGACCTCTTAGAGTGGTTTCACCACTGCACCACTTAGCACCGGAGCTTACTTTCTGGCCATGCAGAATATGGTTACTCCCTCCCTCCCTCCCTCCCTCTCCGTCTCGCGAGCCAGCCCTCGCCCTCTCTACACGGTACCGTGGAATGTGAAAGAGCAGAGCCTGCCTAGGCCTGCTGAACCTTTTCAGGTGATGTGCGGGCAGAGATGGCCTTTCCACTGATCCGTACGGATCATGCGAGGTGGGATTGTTTGTTAGCTCTCAACTATCCGGCTTGCTTGCGTTCTTTTGCTTGCTCTGCTGCCGCCTGGACATCCACTTGTGAGTTAACCGCCCCGGGCTGGTTGACTTTATCAGCCCCTTGCAGCTGCACCTACGGGGCATCCCTGCTTGGTTCGCTGTGTGGGACACACACACTCTCTCTGTCTCTTCCTCCTCGACGGAGGTTGACCCTCTCCGTCGTATTTTCTTTTTCTGCCTTTTTTTTCTCCCTTTCTCGTTCCTTTTGCCTTTCCGGGGGTGGTTCATGTATCATGGCCGTTTCCGATGAGGCAAGTTAATTATTATGAAAACCACTCCGTGGCCTTCATATGATAGCCGTCTTGGCCTCATTTCTCCCCCCGGCAGAGCTCTTCTTCTCTTCTCTTTCTCTCTTCCGGATCTTACTCTTACTTCTTCCTTCTCATTCTCTCTCTACATCTCTCTTTCTTTTCCATATACATACTAATATTCTATTTCTCTTTCCTTTATTTATACCACCTACCTTCTTTCTTCACAGGGATCATACATTCTTTACTCCCTTTTTTTTTTTGCCCTTAATCGTTTCATAATTCAACTGGGATTCTGGACGCGTGGAGAGTAATAATACATATGGTATATACGGAGAACCTCGCAGCACTGATTAACGTGTGAGTAATCGCATTCAGTGCTGGGTCTGGTGCAGCAAAAAGCCAGCTCATATATTTTTTCCCATCAGCCGCCCCCCTTGGGTTAATCAACAACTTACCAACTACAACCCCCAAAATACGCCGGGCTGATAGGACGTTTACGCGGGCCGTGGATGACTATGCAGCGGAATCTCTGGAATTTGCATCTGCGGTCACATTAAGATGCCAGGCTATCCCGCTGTGCCGGTAGCAAACAGTTTGTTGACTTTCCTCTCCGCCGCCTCTGCCGCCGCAGCCACTATTACTAGCATCATCACTACGACTAGGAGCTCGTCGTTATCTTCATCATCACCTTCAGCCTTCTCTAACCTGGGCCAGAACCTGGAACTGGACCTTGACCGGAAGTATAAGCAAGTGCAGGCACGTAATCAAACACCAAAGTTACTCAGCAAAAGTGTTCCAGCGTGTGCTCTGCCCTGCCTGGAGTCTTTCATATCATCGGAGAAACCTTGGGATGGATGTCCGGAACCTCTCGATGTCAACTGTCTTTGCAAATCCAGGTCAACGACGGGATACACAGTTGCGGAAGCTGGCTTGCGTTGTGTTGCTGAAAACTGCCCAGATTCCGAAGTAGAGCAGCACGCAGTCTACGCTATATGCTCTGGAGTTGAAGGTGCCCTGCCAAATACCCATCCTGTGATAGGGATATCTTCAACTGCCGCTCCTAAACCAAGTTCAATGACTTCTCAACCACCAACCATGACCTCCGCGGCACCCAAGGAGCCAGCCCCAGCTCCTCCAAATCCGACTCCTCCAACTCCAGTACCAGCACCACCTCCGCCAGTATCAGATACAATGATGTCCATGATGGCAACATCGACACAAATGTCTCTACCGCAAATCACAACCTTACCCATGACTTCAGTGATCCGAAGTGGTATCCCAGGTGTAGGTATTCCAACAGACACCATCGACTTCACCTTCGTCTACTCGTCAGAAACAGGCTCGGCATCAGCTACTGGTGAGCCAGGTGCTGGAGGCCACTCGAACCAGCTAGTCGGCCTCTACGTCGGTGGCGGAATTGCCATGGCAGCTCTCATTACAATTGTACTGTTCTTTATCTTCCTCAGCAGGCGCAGACGGAGAGCCAAACAAGGACAGGAGAGCGAAAAGGGACAGCAAGGACGGTATCGTAATATCGACCGTGCCATGAGTGATTCGAGAACTACGCCTGCTTTGAGCCTATCGAACTCTTCTTCTAACCACAGGAGTATATCATCTCGACCCCGGACATTGCTACCTATCGATATGATGCCATGCTCAGTTGCATATTTACATCGGTCCACCAGGGACTTGGAAAACGAGTACGCAAGCTCTAGAGGACATAGCGCGGCCTCCCAACGAACACAGTCAGACCTACTACCGGACAACCCTCACAACGGCAGTTCAGCTGGGTCTCGCAGTGCAGAGAGAGAACGTGTTCACAGTCCGTTTGGAGACGCCTGTAGCAGCCGGGGCCCTTCACCCAAAAGCATATCGCAGTCGGTGGTTGATCCACTCCGCAGTGCATCTTCACTGAACTACAGCCCGGCATTGGTGCAAGCCAACCAGAGATCCACTCAGAGCCCACACAGCTTCAATAGTGGATTTGGACATGCTACCAACAGTCCTAACCGAAGCCAGAGTCTATCCCCTGATTCTAGGTTCCTAGCTGTGCCGTCGAAAGTTCACGCCGCTCAGGGACGAAGTCCAACTAACACAAGGGACCAATTCCAACCGTCTATGACCAGCCACCTAGCTCCTCCCTCATACACACCTGAACCGTTTTCATCCAGGAGCATACACTCATACATTAGCCATATACCACGCCAGCTCAGTCCCGTGCGGGAAGTACCCAGCACGGGGCCCCCCAGTTCAGCGGGCACACCCGATATCCCTCAACCTGCATATCACCGCTCAGGGCACCTATCCGCCTACGCTGAGAGTGACGACGCTAGCGAAATGTCCGTCCGAACCTACTCCAAGCTTGTCCCTCCACCCTTATCAACCCACAAATCAGTCCCAGGCAACTACGTACCCGAAGCACTACCTGACCACTCCCCCACCCTCCCTAAGGCCATGCTCGCGGGCTCCGTGTCCTCATGTTGCTCTACGCCGCGAAGCAGCATAGAACACAACCCAAACAACCTCCGGCATCAAACCTCAACGGCATCAAGCAAGAAGCCCAGCAGTCTTCTCGTCAAACGCCGCGGGGAGAAGGTAGCGGACAAAATGGGCAATGAAATCACGCTTCCTGCGATAGTACAGCGGCCAATCGAAATTGAACATGATCAAATCCACGAAGATGACGACAACAATTCCATCCGCTCGTCCTCGTCGCTGTCTCGCTCAAGTAGCAATGCACTCTCTCGTTCGAACACTCTCCCCCATCGCATGCACAATAATACCGCTGCATCCACCGCGACTTCTTCAAAGGGGTACAATAAAGTGACACCATCAAAGCGCGGCGGGGATATGTACCTCAGCATCGAATAATATCCCTCCCTTTCTACCGACGTTGTTACTCGAGCTTAGCTCCTTTTAACCCTTCCACTTCTACCTCTTCTTTCTACTTCTCCTTTTCTTACTCCGTTACGCATGGGTGGCGCACTTTGACTTTTCATTTTTGATTCTACAATACTTCTTCTTATTCTCAGCTTTTCTCTTCGTTCTTTGTAGAACTATACCATGTTCTCATTCTTCCTTTGCTCCTTTTTACTTTTTTCTTTCTCCTCTTCTCTTTTTTTGGCTTAGCCTGATTCGGTTATCCCTTTTATTTGATGCTGTGCTAGAACCCAGGTTTTTTTTGGCTTTCTTTTTGTACTTGCTTCGAATTTACATGTATATCTAATGACACGGCACTAACTGACGGCAGAGCCTTGCTACATACCCGCCTATCCCAAGGCATGAAGACGTCTGTTTCCCCTTGTTTTCGCTTTGCTTATCCGTTGCCTGCCCTGGCACCCACCATCACAGGCTTCTCCCGCTCTGCCTTGTGCGGTCTGCACATTTCTTTTTTGCCCCCATTTTCTTACTACTTACTACTACTGTGAACTGGTTAATCATGTTACATACACCCCATACATGTACATAGGAGCGAGCATTCAGCTAAAAAAGAAAAGAATGCTACAAGGATAACTAAATCTAAAAGTCACGTTTTTTGCGTAGGATTCTTTTCTATATAACTAGTCAATCATATGATGGATCCGTTCTGGCGGTGGCGTTGTTTTTGACAGTTAGCTTAGCCGTCGTGATGCCTGTGATCGACTCAGCCGCCTTTGCCGTTGCCAAGAAGAGTCTATTTTTAGTCCCTCATGTTCCTGCCTGCTGGAAAGGCTATTTTATTGTCCTTTTTTTTTTTTCTTTTTCATCGCGCCGTCTTGCTTGGAGAGACTTTCGAGTTGTGGTGCTGCTCATGCCACTTCTCCGTCCGTCCTGGGGACTTTTGTTCGAGCCAGGTAGCGAGCGGCTTGAGGGCGGACTACCTTGAGAGAAGCCCAAAAAAAAAAAAACAATAATATTCCAGCTGACTGCATAAGGCGCGGGGATATTGATGTCTCTTGCTGAAAAGCTTCATTATTGTGCAGAGTAAACCAACGAGTTGCTGTGCTTGGTGGGGGGCGGTCTTTTTTGCTGACGGCCTAACTCACGCCTTCTGGGACAGAGGGTAATTACTTATCTCATATCCATATCACATTCAGCTAAAAGGCTATGGACTTGGAACTGAAACAGTCTGGGTGTGGTGGAAAAGAGAACATTCCCCGGGAAGACATTATAATAATAGAGAGAGGTAAGAGAGGGGAGGAAGTCATTAACTAAACATGCTGTGAAAAAAAAGGGGGATGACACTACAGCTGAGACTTCTTTCCAGCCTTCTCGATCTCCTCCAGGATGGTAGCCTTGAGCGACTCGGGCTTCGTGGTACTCGCCCATCGGCCGACGACCTTCCCGTCCGCATCGACGAGGAACTTCTCAAAGTTCCACTTGACCCTCTTCAGGCCCATGAGACCAGGCATCTCCTTCTTTAGCCAGTTGAACACCGGCGCAGTGTTGTCGCCGTTGACGTCTATCTTGCCCAGCACGGGGAATGTGACGCCGTAGTTGATCTGGCAGAAGGACTGGATCTCATCGTTGCTTCCGGGGTCCTGGCCACCGAACTGGTTGCACGGGAAGCCCAGGATGGTGAATTTGTCTGGGTGGGAGGCGGTGATGGACTTGTAGAGCTCCTCAAGGCCAGCGAATTGTGGAGTGAAGCCGCATTTTGACGCGGTGTTGACAACAAGGACTACTTTGCCTTTCAGCGAGGCGAGAGGGAACGGCTCTCCTTTCTCTGCAAGTCATGCATGCATGGTTAGTAGGAAGGTAAGGTAAATGGCGCATAGGACGCAGAAGGAGGAATAAAGGGCAGGTTTGGCATTGGTGTTGATGTTGATGTTGGTAGCTATTGTGGTGCTGATGCTTACTGTCAACAGGCTCGAAGTTGTAAAAGGACGTAGCCGACGACATCTTTGCGGAGAAGACACGGGTATGCGAGGATAACAGCGTCCTTCTCGTAAGTCTTCGATGGAACTGGTGGTGGTAACGGTAGCTATGAGGCACTGGTCCTGGCTGGAGCGACGAGACGCCGGCTTTATATGGCAGCTTTGTGCTCGACGGACGAAAACGGAAGAGGAGCAAGGCAAGCATCGTCATCGCGACCAACCCATTCTTTAGGTTTGGCTTCCAGTCACGGCGAGCCCAAGCGACGGCTCCTTTCAGCGCTTTGCGTTGGGCGAAAGCAACTGCCGAGGTATTATTTCCTGATGCGGATGGCGCCGGCGCCGCTTTTCTGAGTGGCTTATGTAATACAGGTGGCCAGACTTTTCTCTCGAGGGGAAGCCGATGGATGAAGGACGGTTGCGGCAGGGAGGACTTCAGATAGACTCGTATTATTGGACTCGAGTTGGTCAAAAGAAAGTACATAGTTACAGGCCCGAGTCACCACTTCTCACGTAGACAAAAAGACATTCCAGAATTCCATACCAAATAGTTAACTAGATGGCTGCCTGGTTAAAAGGCCAAGCCGGGACCGACCGACCAGACAAGAGACCCATTTAGACAGAGTGGTCCTCAGACTTGATTTCCTTCTTAACTTCCTGCTTGATCTCCGTCTTCGCTTTCTTGGAGCGGCTGTTCTTCGTTGGGGTCGCAGAGTCAGGAACAGGGTCAGCCTCAGCATCATCATCAACTTGGGCCCTTTCGCGCTTTGCAGACGCAGGGGACTTCGTTGGGGTTTTGGCATCCTTCTTTCCGCCCTTAGAAGGCGTAGATGGGTTGGAGCCAGACGCATTGTCTCCGAGAGTCTTGGTTTTGATGAACCAAATCTGGTTTTGGATGGACTTGACGTTGTACTCTAGCACTTTGCTTTAGCCACCCCCCTTTTCAATGAATGGCATAGGAAGAACGAGACGCGACTTACCAGGGCCCATGTAATCAGCAATGGCTTTATAATCGACCTTTCCCCCGCTTGTTTTTAGGATGGCTATCAATAACTGCGAGTTCGCCGTTAACAAGCACGTAGATAACGCGGTGTTCGTCCCTCTGAAGAGTCATACCTTAGCCCTAGCGGCATCATTCCACGTTACAGGCATGTTTGCAAGGTCCTTTTTAGGGTCCTAACAGCTGAGAGAAAGTAGTGGTAGTGCGAATGGATATCGAGTCGAAACGTCAAGGATAGCCGATGGGGGGAAAAGAGAGGGTGAAGAAGGGGAAAAAGTGAAGGACAAGAAGAATATAAATAAACAAAAAAAAATTGCCCTTAATGATCGCATCGTGTTACGCAGACACCGACGCATAGCTAAAGGACATATCAGATATTGAAGCATGAAAGAAATAGCAGCATAGCTATAAGGATACAGAGCATTCAATTTAACAGATAAAGTGATCCACATCACAGTCTGTCCTCTGATAGTGAAAATGCCACATTGTATAGACTGGTTCAACATAGATTAAACCGCCATGGCCAGAACATATAATCAGGAGAAACCTGGTTATATATTCTCCTTGGATTAAGGGTATCTCAGCTTCTAGATGGTATCTCGACATCCAGCTTTACATGGGTAAAAGGCCATAACTAATTCATTTATTAATGGATGGTAGTCATGTTTTCCCCTTTTCTAGAGAAAATACCCATGCAATTGCAACTATTTGCAAAGCTTATCTGCTTCCTTGGAATAGTATCCATTAGCTGGGCATAGCTAATGTTTCCACCAATCTTCTCATTATAGTTCTCGGCGGTCGCCTAACCCAAGATACAAGATTCTTCTAGCAGCTGTGGTGTAAAACACATCTATTCCTCAATATCTCAGAGAATCGAAGCATACACCAGCCCATAGGCGGGCGGGGGGATAGATAGACAGAACCGTAACATTTGGTAGTTATAGGATCAGCCCTATGAATATACCAATCTGTCAGTGCATGCTAATGATAATACAAATGGGTTGAGGAGTTCGTACAGCTTCTATACCTTGTACAAAGCTTCCATCTGACATTTGACAGATGTACTGTCGACAGAATCCTCCTGCTATGATGAAACATCAGAAAACCTGTCAACACAGAGCTTTTTGACCCATGTAGAATAGCAAAGTCCCTCCAACTAGCTGGGACGACCTATATCGCTGGGCAAACTGTAGATGTCAGGAAGCAGCCATTTCTGCTGTTGATAAGCTCTTATGAAACGGTAAGTACTTTCTCTGATGTTGGAAGGAACACATAGAAAGAGCGAGTCATGTGATAACATTTTTTCTTCGTATTTTAGCCAAACTCCAACAACACCTCCAAGTTCTAAGCGAAGTGAAAACGCCGTCTACAACCATCTTTCGTAATTCCGCACCTAATAAACCATTCAAATCATATACAAATGTCCTCATAATAGCTGTCATTTCTCTCCTTTCCCCACAGAACCTCTATAAATACCGCGCGGATAAGTGATATGAACCAGGTATTTCATGACCCTAACCAGGGGCGATGGGAGTGGATTCTTTTTAAAACAAAATATCGGCAGCCAAACTCCTAGCATGACACGGGGTGAAATAATGCAATGCATGAAGATGCAGATGAGAAGGCGTCCAACGCCTCCGGCATAATCAGCAGAAAAGGAGTGAGCCGAAATGGAAAAGGGGTCGTCAATATCGTCTCAGAAACAGAAATTGCAACAAAAGAAAAAAGGCAATGAACAAATGAAAAGAAGCTAGTATCACAGGAGGCCATTATTTCAAGGTCCTCAAGCCCTCTCCTCGATTGTTGGGGGCTAAGTATCTTGATGACTCTCCTACTCAGCCTCTGGCTTTTTGGGCTCGGTCTCCTCAAGAGCCTTTTCGAACTCCCTCTTCATACCAAAGTTAACAGCGTCGAGCACGTTGGGAACAATTTTCTTTGGTGCATAGCGGGGGGTTGTCCCCTTCTCAAAGACTCCTGTTTCAACAAGAATCGAGTACCAGAGAGTCTCGCTCACGTCCGACTCGTTGTACTCGTTTGTACCACGGATATCCGATTCAGGGGTGTCTCCAACGAAGTACACTGTCTGTGGTGGGGAGTTGATGCCATGGGTCTCCTTTCGCCATTGCTGCAAGAGTCTTGTGGCAAACTGGAATGTGCCAAGTTGAGGCTTGCCGAACGCAATGGTCTTCAACTCCTTCCTGGTGACGGCCTTGAAGAGAGCTTCGACAGACGCTCGAAGGGCTCCCATACCGATACGGGTATGTTCGTGAGATGTTGACCAGACGATATCATTGTGGGAGAAATATACTGGTGGGCCCTCGTCGAAGGTCTCTGAGCGTGTGCCTATCTTGCCGCCCTTGGACATGCACAAGTCAAGGATGATCTGCTGATCACCGGCCCAATCCCTGCTGTCTGCGAACACAAAGATTGCTTCGATGACCAGATTGTCAAAGTCGCGAACACGGGAGTTCTTGTACTCTTCCTCGGTCAATTTTCGGAATGGAGTGGTATCCTTGTTTGTCTTGATGATGTCCCCAGGCGTCACGACATCACGGAAACCATAACCCTCTGCTACAATGCGACACTTCTCGCCTTCACCGCCAACGACGAGAACAGTTTTATACTTCTCTGCCATCTCTCGCATGGGAGTGTGTCCGCAGATAAACTGGCCTGGTGAAACGTCATATTCGAGCTGCCTGCTGAGATCAAGGCATCGCTCTTCCTCGGTCTTGCCTCCACCATTTGTGACAAAGATGTATGGCCTAATGTCGGTGAGTTGTCAGCGAAAGGAGAGTATTCTGTATCCAGGGAAGCGAGCATACATACACTTTGACTCCATACTTGTTTTCTCCGTTCAGCACTTTCAAGGCTTCCACGGCTGCGGGAATTGGCTTTCCACCACGGATAAGTACGCCATCGATATCAAAAGCGAAGGCATACCTATCGGTTGCTATGACCGGTACTCCGCTAACTGGAGATACGGCTCTGGGTGTGACTTCGGCAGATGAGTTCTCTTCTTCTAGATGGTATTTGGCGACGCCGATGGACTTTGCGGTTTCATAGGCAGCCGAGCTGGCCATCAAGTGTTTCGGTGGCACAACCACGTTGGGTCCATTGACCAGATCCTCCCTGGTTGAGGACACATTGGATAGGCGGCGGACTCTTGGGGTCCCAGAGTGATATGATTCCGTGGTTGCCATGGTTGTGGTTTTTCCGCGCACTCACTTGGAATATAGATAAAGATACCGGTGGTAAGAATAACAGGGATCTAATATCAAGAACGAATTTGCCTGCAAACGACGAGTAGAGCAGAGATGCCCTTTAGGATGGTGGGAGTAGCGGGTTGTTTCTTTCTCGAAATCGACGGGAGTTCCCTTGCCGCCTCAAGCACAATATCTCGACCGTGAAAGAAAGTAACGATGGTGGGCAGGGAAGAAAGCCATATTAGAAGGAGCGGGCGAGCTAATTATATATTACTGTTCATTTCATGCTAGGAGTAACAAATAATATAGGGGACGTTCTACCAGAGAAACGGCAAAGAGATGATGCAACCCCCGTCAACCCGGCCTCTTGACTAAGAACCTAGAAAGCCATGGGCCCACCCTGCTCAGACGCTGAACAAATGACGGGCTAGCAGTTCGAAAAGTTACCAAATGTTTTCTCTTGCCATAATTCACCAGAAATAAGAACCATGGAACCCTTGCTCACTAACAGATTTTCCGTTTATTTTTCCCTTTCAGCCTGATTGCTTTGGCGATCCACATGTTTTTTCCAGTTGCCTCTGGAAATTGATATCATCATGCATCGGGTGTTGAGATTGGGAAAACCCGCCTCCGATCTCCCCGATCCTTTTTTTTTTTCGGCCCACACCGGGGTGACACACTGGCAACCTTAAACAGATGTAGGCCTTTTATCTCGTTTTTATATCCTCCAGGGAAGAGTCAGGAAACACAGAGTAACGGCAAAGACGAGGATCCACATGGCTGGCGGTTGGGGCACGTCGGACGTGACAGCGTCTTCGCAAGACATCCCTCCAGCCGACTGGCCAATGAGTACGGGCGTTCCTGGGGCAATCTCCACCGGGTAGGCCTTTTCTGCTTGGAGGACAAGGGGGAGTGACGGGAGTAGACCGAGATAGGTCTGTTTCGATGTCAGGGTTTTATTGTTTTTATTATTATTTGGCCGTCAAATCTGCAACGATAAGCTGCTACTGCACAAACATGGGAGGCAACTAGCCTATCGCAAAATCAAAGCCCGTACTCTGTACATGTATATTGCCGCAATTTGCCCAACTTTCTAAACCTCGTGAAATCTCGAAGAATGTGTAAGAAGTGTAAACAATATGAAGCCCTCTCCAAATTCTCAGGATATCTGGGGTCTGCCTCCACGAGTTTCTATATAATATCGAAGTATGTACAAGTGGACCCGCGGCCATAATGACGTCTCCTCGCATATTATTTCCTCTCCCGTTGTCAGATCAGAGGATAGGGAAGTACTCCGTGAATAGTAGTATGTGCTATATTGATATCCCCAAGGTCAATCGAGGATAACTTGACTCTGGTAAAATCACTCCGGTCTCCCGCTTGTCTTCTGGTACACATTCACCGCCTGGTGGTACTTGTCAATGTATCGTCTTATCGTCGTATGAGAAGAAGTCATCTCGATGGGACTTTCTCCACAATATTGTGGATATTTTGATATACAGTTGGACATTGTCTGCACGAAGGCGCTGCGCCTTCAGGGATCGCCCAACAGTGAAAACAAGGGCGATTTCAAGATATTGAAAATATAGTGTTAGTGACCCCAGAATGGCTGAGATTTATTAAGGGCATTTCAGGAGATTTATATAGAGTTATGGCCGAGTAGAGGTCAATGAAAGAAGTAGACATGAAGTTCCCCTGGAGGAAAACTATATCTTGCAAGCAATATAATTAGTTATATTCTCGTTCTTTGAAAAGCCTCGAATAACGGAAGACTTATTGGACACGCCCCTGTAAAGCAATAACGCCGATTTGTCCTGTACTCCCGTATTCTTAAATTAATTGCCATCCTTGCTTGCCGCTCCGCTGAGTAGGTATACCCGGCCTCTCTTCGCTTCCACCCCAAGCACGGAAAAAGTATTCGACGTGGATGTTACACTGGATGCGTTTTGAACCATGCGGCTCCTCTATGACGTCAATGAACCTACAATCCGCCAAGGACGGCAAATACACGGCCTGAGTGGTTGGACCACGAGCTTAAGTGGACCAGTGGGGCCAGGGATGTCTGACTAATGAGGGCTTGGCCTCTGTGTTTCTCACGACGCCGCTTCCTCGGAGGCGTCTTGGGGTCTGGTGGCCAGGGGTAGCCCAGCCACTGTGCGAGTACGCTGGATATGATGGCGCGGTGTGTCGGCAGAAGTAAAGAGCTGCGTTCCACGGAGTATATGCTCACTGAAATCGCCTGTACTCTATCCATATATCTATACTCCGTACCTATATATCTAATGTTTATTATCGTACGGGGTTCTCTGCAACAATATAACGACCGTAACGGCAAATATTAAATCAGTAAAACGCAAAGCACTGTAGTGAGGTTAAGGATGTGGAGCGGGCCCAGGACACTCGTCGTTATAATGTTCCGACTGATCCATGTGTTGCATATACGGGAAAGCAGCACAGAAATTTCTCATCTGCAAGTGTCGGGTGTAAATCAGGTAGACCGCTTTCCTAATCGTGTTGGAAATCCGTGCGCAACTGCAAGGGTATATGGGGGAAGGTGTACAGATTATTTTGCGTTAGGTCTGGGGTGCAGTGGCTGGTAATGGTGGTGGTCAGGGAGTTGCAGAGGACCCTTGTACAGGACCTGAGTCCCCATTTTATTTCTCCCGTTTTGTGGCCGGTACGGTACTCTACGGGAGCTACCGCACTGAGTGGGATATCGAAAATGAGGGTAAAGGTTGGAGAAGCAGTAGCTTTGCCGTTCAGTGTGGAGTCAGTTGTACATGGATTCTCACTGACACGGAGTAAAGAGAAGCCATATGCATACAGGCATCAGATGCAGAATTCTTCCTCCAACCAGTGTCTCACAACGATCTTCCCTTCCTTGAATGATTCTCTGGGTGACCTAACAATAATGGCTGCATGGCTGTGCCGAACCTGATGGATGTGTACCGGGTATTTGCGGAACCCGATAGCATCGAGATTATCAATAATTTCGAATTGAGCAGCAGTCAAGGCAAGAGTAGGAAACGTAGCTTTTCCAGGCTTGTGGACAGTGTTGGTATCGGTGCTTTGATGCGGGTTTGTTGCAGTATATGCTGTTGCTACTGCAGGTAGAGGCTGCGCAGGCTTTGGCGTTTCACAGCTTATATCATGAGGCGTCTCGTTGGTAGTCGAAGTTGACTCTGATAAATACTCTGGTTTCTGTGCTGCGTTTGCGGATTCGTACATGTCCTCAACGGCATTTCGGAATCCCTTCATGATCAGTGGAACCCTATAGGTATTGTAAATTACCCCGGATTTACCTTGTTCATGCAGGCGGATGCGTTTCTCGCTCCGAATTGTTTGATAGGCTGCATTTATTAGGAATAATACTGAAACAAACCCGATGACGGTGAATACGGTTAGTCGGAATGAGAATACCGTTATCATCGAGTAGGCGGAGGAAGATAATCGGCCAAGTAATGATTGAGATTTCGGCTTGACGAGTATTGGTTGATTGGGGTCAATTACTATCGGCGCGTAACCATCAACATAGCTTATGGAGAGATCGTCCACTTGTGTAAAGGGATCTATCCGTGATATTGCGGTTGTGTAATAAACTGCGCTCAAATCATTGACGGCGTTTGCATATAGGGTTCGATGCCTGAATTTCTCAAGCGCAAGCATAAATATGCTTCCCGGAGTAGCAAGGATACTGAGAAGAGGTTTTCCAGTGTCACGGAACGAATCGATCATGAATAACTGTCGGCCTGAAGTCGATACACATCGAGCACCCAGCACATTCCAGAAATGGCTTGTCCTTGCAGGGCTTCTCACACCGACATGCGGTGAGGCAAATGTGGTAAAGTTGACAGGTTCAATATCCTCAAAGTATCCTTTTGCATAGAGTAAACCGATAGCATATCGAGCTATCAGTCCACCCAATGAATATCCTACCACACTCATTTTGCGAATCTTGCAACCCTGCTCAGCGGAGCCCTTGATTGCTTCCTCCACTTCGTGGGCTACCCGCTCTCCACCCAGCTCGATACCGTCATATGTGAGATTTCCTGCATTGCTTTTGGGGCAGAGTATCTGCAGTGATGATTCGCCGTACTTTTCCCGCAAGGAGGATACGATATAGTTAAGGTGTGATGGATTACCCCATAGCCTGATGCCTGAAGTTAGCCTTCGTTCCTTGATATTGTTGTATCACGCTCCCTTGATCACTCACCCATGAATCAGAACGCAAAGGTGTTCACCCTTCGAATCATTTGGATGCTGACCGCCTTCTTCCATAACTAACAGAACAAGAATTGCTTGTATAACTGGATGGAGAATGATGGCTTGTAACGTCCGCCCCTTTGTCTCCTTTATATCTTGTTGTGCTGTTGGAATCGCTGGAGCCTACGGAGATAAGGAAGGAATTAACGGAAGTTTGTTTGCATTGTTTGCATTGTTTGCATTTCAGGCCAGACGTCAATCCACTTTTCAAGACGTCAACTTCGGTCATCCAACGTCCTCCCAACACATATTCTACTATCGTCTGTATTTGATAACCTTTCATATACGTATTCTTCTGTCATATTTATCCTCAGCTGGCCTCTGTGTGCGCACCTAAAGTGATCGAACGGCTGCGCCGCAAAGAAAGTGCCGGGTATTTGCCCTACACCTCAACTCGTCGCATAGGGTGAGCTTAATATATAATTCTCTCACCGCAGCCAGGAATATGGGACACGGACCTGGTCATTGATACCCTTTTCCTATGCTGGCCATGTAAAGTTGCTCCGCAAAGCAGTGGCAGTTTTCGCTTAGTCGAGTTTCTTCAGCCTCACTAGACATCGATTTGCCGTGCTCCTATGCTTTGAACATATCAGCATATCAGACGCTCCATGGGACTCGAGTCTTAAGCTACACCTCCGTTATCTTGAGTTGCGAGGAGACGATACAATGTTTAGCTCGCTGGGGTTGTTCAGCGCACTTCCTTGCCCCCAAAATGACAAATGCACCGTCATAAATTGCATATTCTCGCATCAAGGGGCGAAGAATGCAGCTACCCTTCTGCCAACCGCTGATTCCAAAGAGAGAGCAAATCCGCGGCCTGAAAATATAGACGAACCAATTAGGAAGAGGCAGCGTTTATATGACGATGGAGAGACCATAGGCGGATCCTCCATCCAGGAAACCAAGGCTGCTGTGGTTGAACGTACTGCTACAACAGTTGCGGAACGGCCTAAATCCTCGCCCCCTAGGAGTAAAGGCAACCTTAACTCATTAGGGAGACGAGTGTCTCCTCCCCTGGTCAATCGCACTGCTACCCGTGCAAATGTTGCAGATGCAGAACCTTTGGCAGAGGACCGTGATAAAAGGACGTCAGATACCTCATCTGTCATGCAAAGGAGGCAAATAAAGAAAGAGACTCTTAATCCAAGACACCTGTCTAAACCTCCGGCAACGCATGTAATTCGCACGTCAATCCTAGTCAAATTGCACAGCGCGATGGCACGACTTAACGAAGAGTTGAAGAAATCCGTTGACCCGTCCAAAAAGTGCATGATTCTCTCCGCTGATGAGTTGGTTTCGATGGCTTTGGATGAAGAAGAAAAAATTGCGAAAGAGTCGCCTGCTGTCTATTCAAATGTCGTTAAGCTACGTATAGTGAAACTGACGAAGATGAAACAGCAGGAATGGCAGGAGACTGTGACAGCTTTCCTCCGACCGGAAGGCTCACCAAAAATGATACAGCCAGAAGGCTCGCCACCGAAACCTGTGTCAACTGGATTGACAGCTGAAGAGGAGAAGTTAGTCCTCTCAACTCTCTATGCTTCTACCAGGGATTTGAAAGAGCTTGAATATGTCATGATTCCTCCATCAATGGACGAAATTTCTGCTGCAAAGCGCGGAATAGAGGCGTCACAGGGGTGGGAGAAATGTGACCGATGTAACGGGAGGTTCCAGGTCTTCCCAGGCAGGAGATCTGATGGTGCCTTAACGTCATCAGGCCCATGTGTCTATCACTATGCAAGACCGATTCGGCCGCCCAAGCAAAAAACAGAGCACATAGTGGGACAGAAAGAGTTTTACTATCCGTGTTGTAAAGAACCAGTGGGAAAATCTACAGGATGCACAAAGGTAGATTCGCACGTATTTAAGGTCACCGATATGAAGCGGTTAGCGGCTACAATGCAGTTTGAACGAACACCGCGGCAACCGGGCAAAGAAACCCTGCCACCGGTCTGCATTGATTGTGAAATGGGGTATACCACGTTGGGACTTGAGATGATTCGCCTAACTGCGATAGCCTGGCCGGAAGGTAAATTGCTGGTTGATGTTTTGGTGAGGCCAATAGGAGAGATATTAGACCTTAATACTCGCTATTCGGGCATTCGATCCGAACAATTTGCTAAAGCTACACCTTATAAGACTGAGCAAGCATCCGCTGTCACAACGAACAAGCATGATTCCAAGTCAACTAATCATCTTGAAATGGTTGACTCTCCTGCAACTGCAAGAGAGTTGCTTTTCCAACACCTTCAACCCGAAACACCTCTTATTGGCCATGCGTTGGACAATGATCTTAATGTTTGCCGCATTATCCACCCTACTATCGTTGACACTGTGCTGTTATATCCACATCCAGCAGGTCTGCCAATGCGAAACGGTCTTCGAGCTCTCACAAAGAAGCACCTTGGGCGAGATATACAAGCTGGTGGAGGTACTGAAGGCCATGATTCCATAGAAGACACAAAAGCTACTGGAGACCTGGTGAGGTACAAAGTAGGGGAGAAGTGGAAAGCTCTGAAACGCTCAGGCTGGACTATTCGTGATGGGGAGTTAGTGAGTCCTGCAGGTAATGGAGTCGCCCAAGGATCCCGGAATTCAGATACTAGCCTTGGGGTGAAGAGGAAGGCTATAGATGGCACCTAGTGGTGCATGAACCCCTTTACTTTATCAGCTATACACCACCCCCTATTACATAGCATTCCTAGATTATTCTCCGGTCTTAAGACCGACAACCATGAACATAGTATTATATGCTTCAAAGTCCTATCGCCGCAGCTAGTTGGTTGTTTTGAAAATGAGCGAAAAAAAGTGAGCGTCGAGGCCAAAGAGCCGATTATATTGAATTATAGAGTAGAGATGCGCAGCACGCAAGCTTCAGTATCAACCGTAGAGCTCATAAGCATGGCGCTAGATATCATAGATTGGTAGGATCATATTTCCATCCAGCCACAAGTAGCATCCTCCCTCTCCTCTATAGTCCTTCATCAAAGCTCGAATGACCCATCCACCTATAGATCGCAAATGGCCTAAACTTTTAATGGGAAAAATAACAGGTCATTTCGTCGTTCAATTTACTCGTCATCCTCCTCAGCCTCGTCCTGGACGATGTTGTAGAATCGGAGCTCGTAGACACCCTTGGAGGCGGAGACAACGCGAAGCCAGTCACGGAGCTGCTGCTTCTTGAGGAACTTCTTCGTCCTAAATTGAGAAGAGCGCCAGTCAGTATTGATGTATGGAATAGGACACAGGACCTTTTCAGGAGACAACGTACAAGTACTTGAGGTATCGGCCGGAGAAAGGAATGTGAGTGATGACCTCAATCTTGCCATCACCAACCTGGGAGATCTGAACAGACTCGCCAAGGTTGCCTACACGGCCCTCAACCTTGATCCTGTCGTGCAGGAACTTCTCGAAGGCGGAGACATCGAAGATCTTGTCGTTGGCGGGTTGAGAAGCATTGATGATGTACTGTATCAATTGCCATTAGAATGCGATTCTGTCCTAACAAGGCATAGTTCGAGAAAGGAGCAAATAACGTACCTTCTTGGTGACCTTTTGCTGCTTGCCTTTGGCAGAACGGGCCTATCAATTATAATAAACCACCCAACGCGGGTGAGGATGAGTTAGCCTACTGCTCCCATTGTGGCATATTGTCGTCTTCTTGAAGATCTTTTTATTCGCCCTCCGGGGATGGACGAATTCCACGATCGACTTCAAGGGGGAACAGCAAAGCAATTCTCAGCAGGTAGACGTACAGTTGTGGGAGCCATTGTGACGACGGTGGATGTATGTGACGGGGATAGACCGCAAAGAGGTAAATATCCTGCGGAGTTGTTGTATTGGCGTGGTGGTTTAAAGATCCTCGTCTTCGCTCGTTGATTTTTCATGAAATTTAGACGTGAGGATGAACTCTTGGCGTGGGTGAAATAGGGTTAGGGCTCATTGAGTCACGTGAAGATATAAAAGTATATTTCTACTTGGAGATTAAGAAGAAATGGGCAAGTATCAGAAACTTCCGGATGCTTGGAAAAGTTATTAGGCTGTCTGAATAATTCGTTGCTTTGCTAATGTAGGTCTGAGCATAATGGACATAAAAACTCTGAGAGAATTGAGACCACAACAATAACGCTAGTTATTACAGTTACTCCTCGTTGGCCCCCTTCTTGGGAATCAAGTTTCGGAGAGACAGATCATACACCACGTCCTCGACCTTTTTGACCTAAATCCATGGATCCATCAGTAAATCTGTGGTAGATAATCTTATAGTTTGGTTTGGGTTATACCCACGTTATATTTGATCCCGTCGCTTCTCTTTCTCAGGGAATCATTCTTGAGGTTCAGGAGCTGGAACCCTGCGTGAAGGTCAGAGATAAAGGTATGGATTTGTAGAGGCCGAGTATAATCGCCAAGGGTGACTGAATTGACCGCGAGTCGAGACTGTTTCTAGTTAATAACTACAATTAAATACTGAGGTATTAAAACGGCCTACCAGTTCCTCAACAAGAGAGATAAGAGCATGCAAATACTCTTCGATCGTAAGGTGGAAGGCATCCTGGTCCTTCAAATTGACCGGAACTATTATCAGAGTTAGACGCTGCCTCAGATTGTGGGAAAATACGGCTACAGACCAGCAAGGAACTTCCCCACGTCTTCAATGGTCATAAAGGTCGTGTTGTCGCTGACGACTCCCTTCATACCACCGAGCCAGCTGCAGAACTCAATCGAGAAGACCTGTTCTGGCGTGTCAGCGGGGGTATAATGCACCATAAATGAGACGGATGTCAATACCAGGTTCTGCAGTTCTTTACTCCAGAGCTGGTTATATTTGTAGAAGGGGTGCTTTGAGGCTACAGTCATCAGCTTCGCGATGTCCTCTCGCTGTGCTGAGATTTCTCTTGTGGCATCATCAAGGATAGGGTTTACTTCAAGGCGGTATCAGCATGTGCAGACGCGTCTATTAGCATGACGGAGAAGTGAGCCTACTTTGAGATGGAGGCGTAGAGTGAGCTCGTGAGAGAAGCGCCTGAACAGCTCTGCCTGTTCCAGTGATACCCCCATTAGCCCTGGGAACGTAGACACGGAGTGAACGAAGAGGTCACCTCGTTTGGAGAGCTCCTGGACGATATCTTGAATTTCCTGGTTGTCTGGTTAGTTCGAGCTGAGAATAGAAATACTGTAGAAACATACATCACGGATCTTGGACTCTTCATCGATTTTCGATTGTAGACTCTCGAAGATAGACGAGTCAATCATCTTGAGCAGTTTGTATTGGGTGGAAGGTGGTTGAGTTATGGTTATGTTGTGAGATGTTGATAGCTACAGGTAGTTACTTGGTTCAAAACAAGAGTAGTTGCTACTAACTGCCTAGCCCTTCAGCTAAACTTGGCCAGGCAAAAAGGCATCAAAGCAAAGTCGCAAAACCGATAAGAAGCTCAAATCTCTCTTCTTTAATACTTCAGCAAGCCGAAGATATCAATGAAAAAAGGTGGGTTCGCGTCGATCGGTGGTAGTGTAAGACCGATGACACGGTGCGAAAAGACATGCGCAAGCACAGAGGTCTAATCGCGCGGTACAAAAATAAGAATAATCACTTTCGTATTCCTTAGAATACTTTCAGAGATTAAACTGAAAAGAACAGATACTACACTTGATCTAAGCCATAATGGCAAAGAGAGCTGGAGAAGAAAAGAGAAAAAAGATTTCAAAAGAAGGCGGGCGGCTGGAGATATTTATACCTGGGCAGGTGGGGCCAGCGCTAAGCGAGGTTTCCATGCGTGGCTCCCATTGGCTGGACGGGCGAGATGGCGGATTATGTAAGTTGCTCTCTTGGAAATACATAATGCCGTCTCCGTTCCGCTTTGGGAAGGGCCAGGGAGATAGGTAGGTAGGTTGGATGCAGGTTAGGTAGAGTGGAGAGCAGCGAAGATACAGATACACTAGGGATAGTACTGCGCATAGAGGATAGGTAGCAGTACTATTTACAGGAAAATACTGATGAAGATTATGTTATTATGTTGCATGATTATGACGACGCTCTAGTATTGGAGATTCATCGAAATGGCCACAGTGCTTGGGTAAATTGTGGAAGTCTACCAAAGGAATTAAAAGAGCAGTCTTCTTATAGCCCTGCTTTCTACGGCTTTCCTAATTCATTGCCCAGGACATCAACGTCCAACTCCTCCATCACGCCGACGACAACGCCTAGCGAGTCCATAAAGGCATTTACTGCCACCCGTAGCATTCTGTTGGTAGTGGCTCTGTATTCAGTCTCCAAAACTGTCAAGCTCTCATCACTGGCATCTACATTGTCATCAGTAGCGGTCTGCCTAGTCCGGTTTACTTGTATTTCAATTTGTTGTGTGGTGATGCTGGATGGCTCGGGATTTGTGAGACGGAATGTGCGCTTGACCAGCGGTGATAGCTCAAGGTCTACCTGTAGCGCGCGAAGGGCAGAGGAGGCAAGTCGGTGTGTGGGAAGGGGTATGGATATAGTGCTGCATATAGTCATCATAGTTAGCACCTAAGTGAGTAAGATATGCGGGAGTGGGATATGAGCGCAAGTAATGAACGCCTGAGTCTCAGTCGTCGTCCAACATACAGAGAGTAAGGAAAATCCTGTTCAGTAGCTTCCCCTGACCGTGCCATGGTTAATATGACTACCGTAGCGGCACACCAGGGTACAGAGTATGTTGATATGCGTTTGGAAGAGGAATTATTGCGGCCGGCTTGATATTTTCGCACACGGCGGGGCAGACACGGTATCGTTCACGCAATGGCCGAGCCTGATGCCTATATTAATAGCTAGATAGGCCCCAACAGCGCACATTTGCTGCTGTTTGTTTCCCGCACCGTAAGGAAAGCGATGGCTTGGTGGTATCACACTGCAAAGCGTCGGGTTCTTGATTATGGTTCCTTGCATCCAGATGTGTCTTTCGCCACTGAGGCTTGCCTTGTGGAGTCGGTTTCAAGGATGCCGCACCGCCAATGTTTCTCCGCCAATATAGTCTTGCTGTGTTCGCTGGTAACCCTGCATTCCCGTCGAACTGAGGAAGGGGTCCGCCTGTAGCTCAGCTTAGTATCTTCATGGAAGGGCGAGGATGCTGTCCATGGTTCAGGCAATCCACCATTCCATCCATGGAAGGAAACGGCCTGGATAAACAAGCGGCCGGTGCCTGTCTAGGTACCCTCGTGCCCAACGGTCGTCCCCTCTAATTCCCGGTGGCACAAACCAGACACACAGCGTCGTCTCGTCCACGTCTCGTCTCGTGCTCGTCTCGTGCTCGTCTCGCCCTCTCCCTCGTCCTTTTGTACGCTTATCTCGCCGTCGCCTCGCCGTCGCCATGGAAGAGCTTGTTGCCCTGGCGCTTCCGTGTTTGTTTTGGTCTTAGCGCCCGCTGTGCGCTAGCCTGAAACAGCAGCGGGCCCACTCAGAGCCATTTGTCCAATCAGCGGCTCCGGCCTCACGTGGTTGCTGGGTCAACCGACGAGTCTAACCTTAATAGGACACGTGACAACATAACAAGCAGCGGTGGTCCATGCGCCTTCGCTGTCCCTTTTGGGAAAAAAAGGAAAAAAGGAAGAAAAAAAAAAAAAACAACAACATCAATAATATCAACATTATAATAAATAATATTAAGGTCATAACAACGTAAACAACAACCTTGCCTCGTCGCGGATTTATTATTTCTTTCCATTCACTCTCTCCTACTCTCCTTTTTCCTTTCTCTCGACGCTATCACCAGGTTATTCTTCCGTCGCCATCCTTACTGTTTATCTATAACCTCGATAATGCAGCTTTGATCTTGCGACAGCCTCTCTTCAGTGTATCACGATCTCGCGGACCCAAACCTTTGCTGTCGTCGCTGCTGCCGGAGGAAGAGCTTGCCATACCTTCTGCCATATACTCTCTTTACAGACTCGATCCCAATTGAGTACAGGACAGATCGATCTAGCTCAATATGCCGCCATCAGGAACCTCTGGGTTGTACGGTGCTCCGATCGAGTACATTCAAGGTATAGATATACCCCGATTCATATACTGCCCTTGGGATGCGGCCATTCAGCTCATTCTCTTCTAGATCGCCTTTACCTGGCTTCTTATCATAGCCCTCCTTCCGAAAATACTCCCTTTCCGTTTCTCGCGGCACCACCAAAGTCACCCAGTAAGAGGCGGGCTGGTGCAAGTACCCCCTCCAGAAAGCACCAGGCCAAGGCTCCCGTCTATTTCAATATCGATGGGTTGCTCCTGTACAATTCTTTCCATGCAGACTTTGGCCCGCTCCATATCGGACACCTGTACAGATTCGCGGTACACTTTCATGAGATCTTGGGAGACCCAGAAAATGCCGATCGTCCAGTGGTTCTGTGGACCAAACCGGACCCTCGAAGCAGAGCAAACGTTGCATGCGTCGTAGCTTGCTATATGGTGCTCATTCAATCCTGGCCTCCTCACCTGGCACTGGCCCCCATTGCCCAGGCTGACCCACCATACATGCCATTCAGAGATGCCGGGTACAGCCAGGCGGACTTTGTCCTTACTATCCAGGACGTGGTATATGGCGTCTGGAAGGCCAAAGAGGAAGGCCTTTGCGGGCTCAAGGATTTCAGTCTGGAAGAGTAAGTTCATCTTTTCGTCTCCACGTTTACCTAGCCAACGGGGCAGGTTTAGGACTAACAGAAATGTAGATACGAAAAGTACGAAAGAGTTGATATGGGCGATTTCAACTGGATCACCCCGAGCTTCCTTGCATTTGCGTCGCCGCAACATTCTCCCACTGCAGTTGTTCCTCAGAACACTCCTGAATTCGCTGCTTTGCCATCCACTATCGAGCAGATCCAGGATAGCGAGCTGCCAGTTCCCTTTAAGAATGTGCTTACCCATTTCTCAACCAGAAACGTTGGCCTGGTTGTACGCCTCAACTCCGAACTGTACAGTCCATCGTACTTTACTGCACTCGGAATCAACCACATCGACATGATATTCGAAGACGGAACCTGCCCCCCCCTCCCATTGGTAAAGCGGTTTATCAAGATGGCACACGAGATGATCACAATCAAAGAGAAGGGAATTGCAATTCACTGCAAGGCTGGTCTCGGACGAACTGGCTGCTTAATAGGGGCGTATCTCATTTATCGATATGGATTCACTGCGAACGAAATCATTGCATTTATGCGCTTCATGCGCCCGGGAATGGTTGTTGGGCCGCAACAGCATTGGCTCCATCTGAACCAAGGAAGTTTCCGTGAATGGTGGTTCGAAGACCAACTTAAGGAGAAACTCTCCCTGCCTACTCCTACCACTCCAGGGCGTGTATCCTCCAAACAAAGACTCAATGGCAGCCAGACCGCAACACCACCACATGGAAACCAGGCTAAGAGAGCTGCTCTTGGTGAAATTGATACCAACGAGAGCGTCAACGGCTACGCGGATGAGAACCTTCCTGCTCCAACTCCAGGACAACCAAGAAAGTCACATCGCAAAGACTCAAGACACCATCCATATGCCCGTACACCATCTGCCAGTCTAGGAGGTGTCGCTGCATCCCCAAGGCGAGGCCTGTCTAGAACCCATTCAAACAACCGGGCCGACAGCGATGAGGAGATCCAAGCTCTTGTTAATCGTGTTGCTTCTCCACGGACCCCTGTTTCTGGCTCTCAGCGATCCCTTAGCCATTCTGCTGCTCTTACCCCCGAGATAGATATCCATGAAGATGTCGAGAACTGGGTTGGTGACTCCGGTTCACCAAAACCCAAGACTCCATCCAACACAAAGAGTGGAAGCGGAGTTCTAGGCGTGAGCAAGCAGCGGTCCAACCCAAGACGAACAGCCGACAGCCGGACTGAATCTCGTGGAGTCCGCAAGTCAAGTGGAAGAGTCGGGAGTGCTGGCAATATCGCCAAGGCGAAGAACATCTGAGCTCTTTGCAACTCAAAACAAACGGGTCCAGGCGAAGCCGGGGCTTTTGATGACGTCTAATGCCGCTCTATTGGCGAAGTTCATCGTATTCCTCTTTCAAAGACGCAAATCTTGAGCTTCATGTTTGATTTAATCGTGTACAGAATCTTTTGATCTGCCTCTTTTTGTTTTCTTTATCCATTGCCCTGTTTCTGCTGATGAAGTGTGGCTTTTTTTTTTTTTTTGCTTGAGTTTCAGTTGATATCTATTTGGTTGTCGCCGCTCAATGATTGATGCATGGTGGGAAGTTACGGAGTTCTATGCGTTCGGTTTTCTATGGGCGATTCTTGCTTTTCTTTTTTCCACTATGGTATTGTTACTGCCTAGTTCTTGTTTAATGTCTTACCTTTCTCGCCCATCCCCGACGTCTCATGTTCCTTTCTGGAAGTGATAAAAAGCGTCTGCTAGAGGCATGGCACGGAGTTTACATAGCCGAGACAGATATAAAATGGGATTTACTCAATTTAATTCATTTCTCGCATTCTTTAAAAATCATGATAGTCGTAAATCGTGGCTGTAGGACAAATAGAATCAACCTAGGTAGGCACTTTCCAGCTGTATCGGACAGTGTTTCTACAAAGATTTGACACTCTCCATTGCCTTGGTCCAGTATTTCTTCCGCTCGTCGGCGGCAGTGGTTCCAATGCATTCAGTCAAGTACTTGGACCATCCCTCCTCAGAACCAGACTGCAACGCAGTCCTAACAGCGGGAGTACAGTGGGTAGCCAAGAACCACGCCGCTGATCCAAAGTCATACTCATCCTTGGAGAGCAGCATATCCAAAACTGCCTCAACATTGTTCGTCTTAGGGCCAATCTTAGCGGCTACCTCGGGGATCGACTTGGCATAAAGGGCGTTGAAATTGGGCATTTGCATGTTTCGAGCTAGGGTCGGTAGGTTAGTTCTGTGTTATTCCTATCTATAACTGGAGAGAGTATGGGGTATCCAACTTACTGCCTTGACCGGGTCTACCAGGGAATACGTTCTTCTGATATTTAAACTCTCCTGACTCCAGTGCGATAAGACTCAAGATGGCAGCCATCTCAGGCTTGGAGGTGATCTTGTATTTCTCGAAGGAGCGGATGATTGGCTCTGCAGCTTGGGAGGCGCTTCGGCACTGCCCTTCTGCCTTTTCTGCGGAAACGCAGGGCTCCTTAGCTGAGGCTGGAGCGATCTCCTTCAGAGCTTTGATCATTTTGTCTTTGGATATGGTTGATGATGGGCCAGATGTCCCGACTGGGTGGAAAGTAGCCTGTGACGGGGCCGGTGGAAGCGGTGCAGGGAGAGTGCTTGGAGCTGCTGGAATATCATTGCAGTTGTCCTTGGGAACTGGGTTGGCAGCGGCGTAAGATGCAAGGAGAAGGTATATCGTAGTGGTATAGAAACGCATTTTGAATGTGCTTTATAAGTCGTTTATCTTTGTTTAAGTCTGTATGCAGTAGAATCTTTCTCTGATGACGCTTGTAACTAGCTGTTGATGGAAAAGAAGTCGAGGAAGATACATTTTCAGATCCAGGATAACTCGACCGGTATATATACCCCCCGACAACTGGTTCTTTCACGGACTGGCCGCTTGTGACGGTGATTCCCTCCCTCTGTGAACATCCAGTGACTCGATCGTCACGCTAGGATGTGTCTCCTGCGCCAGTGACTCCATCTTAAGTCTTTGATGGCTGGCCTCTCCCGGGCCTGAGAGTGACCTTCGAGGCCTCCCGTTGGCTGCAGAGGCCCAAGGCTAAGCTTTCAGCAATGCTTGTCTTCACTTCAGGGTATCGAGTGAGTTGCCCCTGGCCCGGGGGATATCAGTGGCCAATCTCTGTTCACCTGTGGCGCTTTTCATTTGGTAACCTGGTAGGTCGAAGTCCAGCGTGGTGCGCCGGTCAGCCTTTTAGTGGCAACGTGGGCGACGGACCTCACGGCCGCATGTTGTCGAAGCGAAGCCCGAATATGAGGGATCATGATTCTATTCGTGTATTCCCCTTTTTTCACCCCGGGAAATAAAATTGTTGGTGATGTGCAGTGACTCGTGCCAGTTCATGTTTGTCGACGTTGCGCGCGATGAGTGGCTGGCGTTGCACCCCCTGAGAGTCGAAGCCTTGATAGTCCGGGAGGTGCATCGAGAAGAAAGCCACCGTCTCAACACCCACATCCTCGTCTCTTCTGCTACCGACTGTAAGTCCGTATTACTGGAGAAAATAATAAATACAGATTCGGGACAACCAATGGTGGGGGGAGGAACAATATTCTCAGTGAGGCCAGTGTTTGAGAGCATATGGCATGCTTCCGTTAATATCTAACGGATTCCCCCCCGTCTTACGATACATTGAAGGCTGCCGCTGACATCTGTTAATAGTTAATTGATTAGTTAGATTGATAATCCTAAGCTATAACTATGAGCACTGTGGTTGATTGAATTTGCAGTTAACATCTTTCTCAGGTCTGAAAAGGCTTCTCTTCATTCAGCAAGGGCCCCCTATACTTCTGCCACAGGATCCTCCTTGCTCCTCAAGAATGCCCATTCTCATTCCTACCTGTCCATTCCTCCATCATCCAGTCAAATGATATAACTAGCGGTATCTTCCCTTTGCATCATATATGCCCTAGCAAACAGAGCGGTGGATTCCACTTCTCATTGGATGGCCAGCAGTCTTTTCTTTCTTTCCACCTGGCCGCTTTGAGACCTTGTGAGGATGCTCCCTGTTTCTTACTCGGCGCCGCTCAAGGTTGGTTGGACCTGTCTGGAGTGCAGACAGGTCTACAGGGTCAGATTTCATCAGTCTCTCGGTGACTGCAGCAATATCTGCGACAAGCTTGTCGATGAGGTCTGCGGCCATGCTCTCCCGGACAACCACCCGCAGAATCTCTGTGTCCTGCTCTTTGGGAGGTAAAGGGTAGTCTATAGGCCCCCAAGAATCAGTTTGAATCCATGGCTATGCGCGATACACCATCAGTTTAGCTTAGGGAACGTGATATGACTTACTAGGAATTATATACTGCTTCGACCTCAGCAGGAGGCTTATGCTCTCTTGCTTCACATGGGGATAATTCTCCTTGAATGCATCTGAGAATCGGAATGTTACCACTGGCAAACCAGCGTTATAGTCCGCAGATGTTTCGTCCTCCTTATAGGGCGTAATTTTGTTCAGATGCTGGTGGTAGAATTCCCCCTTCTTCCGGTGGATATCACTTAAGCAGACAAACCATCCAGTCCGCTCCAAAGTCTTGCTCAGCAGTCTTGCATTTGCCAAACAGTTTTCCATGATTTCTCGATACCCATTGAATCCAAGCCGGATGAAATTATAGTACTGGCCGATTACCTGTGCTCCAGGCCGGGAGAAGTTCAACGTATAAGTCTCCTCTCTGCTCCCGAGGTAATCAAGCTCGAAGATGAGCTCTTTTGGCAGATAGGAGCGGTCTCTCCAGATTATCCAACCCAGTCCCGCATACACGAGACCGTACTTATGCCCGGATGCATTGATTGACTTTACTCGAGGCAGTTCGAAATTCCTTAAAACTTCGCATTAGCACAATAAGGAAGCTCAGCAAGGCAAAATCTTAGATCACACATACCATTTTGGCCCCCCAGCCCCAACGTCAGTGAATGGTGCAACAAATCCACCGCTGGCAGCATCAACATGAATAGGGACATCTATACCGGTTTCGGACTGTATGCCATCCAGAATATTAGAGATCTCTTCGACAGGTTCGTAGTGGCCAGTATAGGTGCTTCCAAGGATCACAAATATTCCAATGGTATTCTCATCCACATTTTCCTTGACCAACTCTGGGTCGAGACGAAATTGGCTCTTCTCGGATACATCCAGAACTCGAGCCTCAACATCAAAGTACCTGGCGAATTTCAGGAGAGCTACCTGAGCGTTTGATCCCATGATGATATTCGGATTAGAGGTGTCTTTTCCTTCATCCTTACGTTTCTGCTGCCAATTCTTTTTCATGGCAAGCCCACCCAACATGATGGCTTCAGAAGACCCAGTTGTCGCTGATCCGGTGGCTTGTTCTCCTGGTTGTGGATTCCATAGATTGGATATTATGGATATACATCTTGCGTGTATGGCCATTAACGCAGGATACTCATCTGCATCCGCTAGATTCTTACTGATATTCTCAACCACAAGCTGATTTGCTTCTCGGTCCATATAGGTACCAACGAAACTATGTGCCAACAAGAATTAGCAGCTATTAACAGTAGCGCCGGGTCGCATGTACCTTGCCATGTTCAGATTCGGGATACCATCTAGATCGAGTTCATTGCTGAGCATATGGTGCACCGCATCCGCGCGAGCACCTAGCTTAGGGATTTTGAATTTAGGTATCTCCTCTCTGCTGGAATATCTCGTTGAATACGGCGTTACGGACGAGACGGCATTTGAGGTAAAGATGGCAGAAGCCTCCCGCTCCTGTTCTTTGTCGAAATCTTCTCGAAATTGCTTGATGATAGCATCAGGATCAACCTATAGGTATGGCCGTCAAATTTAGCAGCGATTCTGTAACACATTGTGGGGGAATGTGATTGTATCGGTTTCGTGTGCTTTGTATAGACCAAAACCTACATGCGATGAGAGCGACATCTTCAAGAGCTATAACTACCAACGCCAGCATATATCGACCAATTACGTCCAATTCACCAACAAACATAAGTCCTCGGTGTTATTTTTGGCCTTTTCCTTCTTCTCAGTCGAATATATATCTCTACACTTTTATTGTGTTTATTTCCTGCATATTCCTGTTTTCGGTCTGATGAAGTCATAAAACCCAATAACTGCTAGCTACGTCATTGGTAGTACAACGCAATGAAGCACAGCATAGACAAGACTCAATTCACTGTTCTAGATAGGAGTATCGGGCAAAAATGTAATGATTCCACTCATCGCTCTGCGTATTCCATCACAACACTCTTGGGCTCTACATATTTACCCAAGGGAACGTATTTGATATCCTTATATCCAAACGCCCCTGGCCCACCAATCTCTAGTGCTCTTTCAGTATCTGACCATCGTGGAGAACATGTAATTCCCAGCACAGTTACCATAACGCCGTATCTGAATTCGGGAACCCCAAGTGCCTTTCCAGACTGTGTGTCAAGCACGCAGATCAGATCAGGCACCGTTGCCACATATTTCTCGACGCCTTCGTCGGAAATGTGTTTGGCATAGATATTTTCGTTCTTGAAAGGTATTTTTAGGACGCCCCCAGTGGCCACAGGTGTCGATGATCGCCTGGCATCTTCTGAGAGCTCGCCTGCTACACTTGACTCGACTTCTTTCTTAAGAACTTGTTGAATTGTGATTTCGCCATATGAATGGCCCTTGGATAGTCGTCTTTCCACGGCAACTATCTTGCCTCGGAATAGAATCTTACCGGATTCAGGACCGCCAACCTCTTCAATCATCTGTTCAGCCACGGTACTGATAGTGTTGGAAGCATTTGCACGCGCAATGCAACGCCCAATACGCCACGCAAGGGACATGGTATTGAGTACACCGAACCTTAGCATTTTGTCACCTGTAGTAGGACGGGCGGCCAACCCTACACTCGAACCCATTTCTGCACACGAGGCGCGTAGTGCTCGATCGACCAGTTCATCACTTGCGCACTTGTTCATAATAATTGTGCTCCCACTTCCGGAAAGTATGGAGCAAGGTACCAATTCGCCAGGCTGATATACGCATATAGTTGTTTGCCAGAACGTTGGGTAGGCCCGACCTACACAAATACAATGAATATCAGGAATATCAAATGGATAGGAGTATTGATACATACCCATCCAATCGGCATCAACTACAGGGCGATCATAATGCTTTGACGAGCCGATAGAAAGTGGCAGGATACCATTGCCGCCACCGATTTCTACTCCCATTACAGCATCAAAGCTGTCATGTTTGAGATACTCCATAAGGGCATGGATGGATTGTTCGGCCTCGTTGTTTGCTTGTCGTTCTGTAGCGACAGCTGGAGAACCCATGTGACCGCCCCCTTTAACCGGCATCAGTACTATCAAAATCAAATCATGAACGGAACTGGCTCAACTTACAATATATCATAGCGTCCTTTTTTACAGAATACGGGTCGACGATACGTATAGTGTATCCTTGCCGTATCTGATCGCGAATTCGGATGTGCTCACTGAAAGGCGAGCCTCCACCAGCACATCCCAAGACGTAGCACCCATCAGCAAGCCAGGCAACATCTGTTTCGGAAACAATCCATTCATTAATCCCTGTTTGAGGGTTTTTCACGACTTTCGGGCGGTAAGTTGCAACATCTACTGTGTTGACATTGAACTCTTCTGTCCCAAGGCTCTGCTTAGGAACCTCGTTATATATTGTATCATCTCCTTCGTCATCATCTCCACCATTTTGTATGTTGTCGAGAGTCGGGACACCCTCAGGCGACAGCTCACCAACAGCACGCGCAATAACGCGTACTTGGTTTGCGACGTACTGAAGAGGCATTGAGTCAACCTCGGCCAGGTATACTGTCTCTCTGATGGCGCCACAGGCAACCGCTTTTTCAATCGCCCTGGCTTTGGCTTCATCAACAACTTCAGCTACCGTCTTTTCAGCCGTACTCTCAATAGAGTCAACTGTGCCGCCAACCTTAGACATGGCAGCGCCGACTGCGTTTGCAACTGAATGAAATGGGGGGAAAATGACCTTTGATACGCCATCGAGTTCTGCTGGAGCTAAAACCGAGCCGCCTCCGACTAGCAGCACAGGTAAAGGGGCTGGTGAAGTTTTCAGTTGGTCAATAACGGTTTCCAGCATAGATTTCACTCTTGCCTGCGCAGCGGAAACCAGCTTCTTGTCCAGATCCTTGACCAAGTCGGGGTTGCCAATCTTGGCTCCAGCAGCCACGGCAATATCCGTTGCTGTGAGTGTGTCTCCTCCGAATACGGTGCCTTTGGAACTGAGGTAATGGCCAACAGAATCAGGCCCGACGGTAGTGTTGGCTCCTTTGTGACGGATTATGGAACCACCCCCGAGACCAATGGATTCGACATGGGGCATGCCGAAATTGATCTTCACGCCAGCTACTTCGACGTACGCAGAGGCCTGACGCGGGAATCCAGACGGGAGCAATACTCCAACGTCCGTAGTGGTACCGCCAATATCAACGACAATCGTTGCCGTACGGTCATTTCCGGTATCATCTGGCCCGCTAAGTCCTAAATATGCAGCTCCTCTCATAGAATTGGTTGGTCCAGAGGAAAAAGTACGGATTGGGAGTCTTGAAGCAGAAGGAGCGTCAATCAAAGTTCCATCGTTCTGAGTAAGGTATAAAGGACAGTTCAGGCTTAAGCGTTTCATTGCTGATTTGAAGCCTTGAATGGTGCGCCGTGCAAACTTGAGGATAGAGGCATTTAGAATAGATGCGTTCTCACGTTCAAGGAACCCAATCTGGGAGACTTCAGAAGAACAGACGATATCAACTCCAGGCAGCTCCCTTTGAATGATCCTTCGAACATTGTCTTCTTGGAAAAAATGCTTGTCGATTGGAGAGAATACACCTGAGATGACGACTGCGTCTAACCCTAACTCTTTAATTTTGGTACATTCTTTGACCACCTGAGCTTCATTTATAGGCGATTCTGCTGAGCCATCAATGGCGAGCCCACCGTCAACGTAGGTGTAATAGCCGTTCATAATTGACTTGAGAACTGGTGGGAAGTCTGAGAAGGGGGGTACCTCTCTCGTGAAACTTTTGGAAAGCCGGATGATGGCCACTTTTGATAGGCGTCGAGCATCGTGTTCCACTATGGCGTTGATAAAATGCGTTGTCCCGATAGTTAGGCAAGCAATTTGATCCCTAGGTACCTTGGATTGCTCAAGGACATTGAGAACAGCTGTTTCTATCCCATCGGTAACATTGGGACTTGTAGTTGGGGTTTTATGTTGAGCAATCACCCCGCGATTTGTTTCATTCGTGGCACGAACATCCAATATGACGCTGTCCGTGTTGGTGCCGCCGACGTCGACGCCAACCCGGTAAGGAGCTGCTAATGATGACATTGTCATGGTGGACACAGCATATAGAGATCACATATAACGTCCGTGGATCCGGTGTAGACAAGGGGAATGTAAAATTTGGATGATGCGATGTACGAGAAACCAGAATCCTTCCACACGTCAAGCTTGGAGTGCACAGCTTGGAAGCTGTAATTTATACCTCGTACACCCGGATAACTGAGTATCCCGATAATTGATAACTGCATCAAACGTACGGAGTATCTTGGTATACAATCACCAGACTCAAGCCCGGGGTAGTGATCATAAGAGAATACGGGGAAGATGAACTGTTCTGGCGTCAGATAAGACATGCAAACCCCAGTAATGTTCTCATCGTCGAGTTCCACTTCACGCAAGTTATTGTCCTGATGCGGAAACTAATTTGACATCCGGATGCTAAACCATTGCTTGGTGAGGATGACCATGTGTTGAATTCATGCAAAGAAGTTCGGGGTCGGAGCCAGCTGATAGGCTCCAGGTGGTTCTTATGGCTTCAACAGGGCGGAAGGTCGGCTTCATTTCCACCAACGGGTGTAGAACTTGGCCGATGGCTGTCAACATTGTCTCCCCCGACCCCCCCCCAGCTTAACCTGCTCAAGATCGTCCCCGTTCAAGCTCGGTCGTGCAAGTCGATCCTCCGTAACTGTAGGGCAAATCATCGGTGGTAGCTTCTCGGGCGAGGGGGACGTGGTCAGAATGGCTAGACCGCTCAGTATTATGCGATGTTCCCAAATTCTACTGAGGACCTCCAAGATGATGACGCGGGTTTCAAGAATCAAAGGCCGAAAGGACTGTATTGAAAGCGGTGATGTGCTGCAAGCAAGGATGGCTCTGCGGTTTTCCAAAAATAGTCATCAGGCTCATACACAGGACGGCTGAGGGATTGTGTCAGAGAGAGAGCGAAAGATGAATGATTATCCTGTTTATAATGCGCCCAAAAGAAGAAAGGTATCCCTATGTAAGACAAACATCCTCCAAGAAGAGAAACAAAAAAGAGAACAAAAGAAAAAAGCAAAAGCCGTTATTACTCAAACACACAAGTCATAAGATCGCTCTATATAGCTTCATTTCCAAGCACCCTGGCTCAAGGAGAGTAAGCCCTGGATGCAGTCAAGATCCTCTTCCTGGTTCGAACTCGTGCCGGGGAGAGAAGGCTTCCCACTAAGTCCGTCCTTGTTTTTGTCGTGGTCCTTTCGAGGAGATGTCGTCCCCCGCCCAATAATCCGATTCCCCTCGCGCCGAGCGTCCCCTGATGTTTGAAGAACACGATTCTGCGGGTGGGCGGTAGGATGTAGTCGGCGGCGACGAGGGCCTACATTCTGTGTACCTGGGAGCCAGTTTTCCTTGTCGGAGTCACCGTTGTGGAAATCTGTTTTGGGCTTCGTTTTTTGGGTTTTGTTGCCCTGGGAGCTGTTAAGCTTGGTGGTGCTAACAGTTTCTAATGATGGCTCAGTCTCCAGCCGGCCAAGAGAGGACACAGCGCGGGATAGTTTCTTTCGCTTCTGGGGTGGGCTAGTGGGTAGCAATGAATTAGCACATGGCGATAATATACGCGCATTCGCATTGGAAACCCTCCTGCGGGAGGACCTGGCGCTTCCACTCCCGTCAGGCGTAGGGCCCGTTCCGATTTTAGGTGATGAGAGAGCGCTACGCGCGTCTGTATCACAGTACAACTCCCATCTGCGTGAATCTCGAGACCGTCCGAATATATTAGCAGCGTCTGGTGACTTAGATCCAAACGAGACGGCACTGCTTGTCCGTCGAAGGCTTCTAAGTCGGGACTGAAGCGAGAGGGGAGTCGAAGTACGGTTTCGTGAAGGAGAGGGTGACGGCTCTCCTGCTGTTCGAACAACTGCTTCGCCGTCTGCAGAGAAAGCAATTCTCAAAGAATCGCGAATCTTGGGAGGAGACGGGGTCTTTTCATCTTCGCCACGTACCACTGCCTCGCCATCAAAGGAAAGAGAAAGACGAAGAGATGGCGAGTTCGTGGAGCCAAATGATCTTCGCCCATTTTCAAGTTCACCAATTCCTAGTCCACTGACGCCTGAATCCGCACGCTTCCTCTTACCGGAGGAAAGCTGACCACGTAACCTTGGTTCACTGACGGCAAAGCAAAATCTACACTGGTTTTCTTGAGATTTGGCAGATGTAGTAGAAGTTTGTGAGCTTTCGAGCTGTGACGGTGCGATGTTGTGTTCACACTGGCAGTTGGAAGATGACTGAGAGGGTGTGCCTAGTGTATTACCGTAGGAATCATCGGCATTTGAATTCAGGTTTCCATTCTGCGTATTTGATGGGCTAGCATCTACAGTTTTCTGAGAGCTTTCGAGTTCTTGTGTATTCGGAGATAGTTCATTCGGATGTAGTGGTTTGGATTTTCGTCTGTCGTTCTGCCTTCTGTTCTGAAACCATATCTATAATGCGGGGATTGTTAATGTCTGGCAGGCGACGACGAGGTCGACCGACTGAGACCGTACCTGAACTTCCTTATCTCCCAAGGAGACTCTGCTGACGATGCTCGCCCTGGTGGCCTTGTCAGGCTTTGGATTTAATCGGTATTCCGCTTCTAAAATAGCATGGTCCTCAGGACTACCGGTCTTATGGTTAGTTCCATACCCTTCGCATGGTCGGTATAGCCAGGACACGTACCTAGTGCGCCGACGGCGCTGACGGATGTACACCTTACTATCGACTTTAGGCGGAAGATCCTGCGTCAATGTCTTGTTGGAATGTATTAGAAAGGAGTAGTTGTTGCCAGACTCCGGCTCAGTCGCGATGGTGGAAGCGGCTGTATCGCCCTCATGGCCCGTCTGACGCGAGTCGTTCATGGTGTAGATAGGATATGCAGGCTGAATCGACGGAGAAGCGTAGCAGGAGGAGAGGGAAAAGGAGAAGAGGAAGGGAAAGGGAGGAGGAGAATATGAAGCGTCGTCAAAGGTGAGACTCCACTAGCTAATAGTCGTGGTTCCTCCCTTGCTTTCTCGTGTCGCGATAGAACACGCTGAAAACACAAGACGGTACGGGCCCTTGAGCGAGGTATTTGGGTTGGCGCCGATAAGCCCGCTCCGTGAAGGATAATCCGTCTTTTGCCAGCTTATCGTCAGCGAAAGCAAAAAAAAAGACCCTGGCGGTTTGTTCTCTTGGCCGGTCTCGATAGCGCGTTCTTCCGAGGCAGACTTTCAGGCCAATAAGTCCCGGATCAGTCGACGAGAAAAAACCCAGGGCCTTCGCGGACCCAATCGTATATACCCTTTAAGCGCCTCCCAGGTATCCTCCGCCAGAAAGCCCCCTTTGTTCTGATCTTCCGAGGCAGCGCTCGATGTCGTTCGTCTTTGGTTGTCTTGTTTGCGTCAAAATAAAAATAAAGTCTAGACGCGCTAGACGCGCCCGATAAGCGCGAAGGACAAACGCGGTCGGGAGATCTGACGGCAGCACGTGATGGGCGTCCAGCACACGAGAAGCGGCGTTTCGAGAGACACCTCAGCGGGGACTGAACAGGACGCGTTTTGGCGCTTATAACACTGTTCTCTTAGAACAATTTCACTGTATAATTCTTGAATTTCACCATACTTCATTTACTGCCCTATGGAGGTGAGTAATCTTTCCGGGCCAGAATTATCTTGCTAATTTCTCAGGGGTTTCCAGGTGGTGCCCCATTCTTGGAAATAAATCGAACGCTATCATCCTCCGTACAGGTACTCTGTTTCCTGTGAAAGACCTCGTACTTCTTTCTCGATATCCTCCTTAATATCTCCCTACCTAGGACAGCGTCCGTCGCCACTATTGACCGATCGGCTCAGCTACAACATGGGTAATCAGGTGCTAGACATTCATCATCAGCCTCCTTCGGTTCCTGCACGATGAGGAAATGTATTTGAGCTTGTTAGAGTCAAGGGCATTTAATTGCTCATACTCCCGACCGAGTCTCAGCCAATTTCTTTAAAGACACACCGGCATGGAATACAGCATACATCCCTAGTGCCTCTTCGCACTACTCTGCTAGAGGAACGGTGACAAGATCGTTGATCGACTTACCAATGCAGTACATTTCCTAACAAGATACGGACTATCCCCCTCGAACGCCCTGTACGGATTATTATTCTCCATATCCTGCTCTATTTTGGCATAATTTCGTTTCTCATGAAGCCTCGATACACCGTGAAGGGCCAACTGACAAAGCTAGTGCACAAGCTAGGTGTATACCCGACAACCAACAACATTTCGGCCCAATACGCCCAACAGACCGTAAATTCACATACAAGAGATCTACATTGTTCTAGTCTTTGATTTGATGGAAGTTTTCTTGACACACGATTATTTCGACTCAAAAAGCTCGAGCGCTCACCATGGTGACGCCAAGAAATGCCCAATAATTGAGAAAACAATTATATCCTGATATCCCTTGTCGCTAACTCGTACTAATGGATCCCAAGGTTTTATATGAATAATTTCTCTATTCCCATGATCTGCTTTTACCCGACTATTATGCTCACCATATCTGGTTGAGAAACAATATTTACCTCTTGACTACCGTACCTCAACCACCTAATTGTGCCTTTTCGACAGAATAAGCGTTCAACCTTTCCGCTTCCGGCTTGGCAGGGCCATAATTATGGGTCCAAAAACCACTAGCGTAAAGTCTAAAGGGGGAAATTGATCACGCTCGCAACAAAGCTAAGATGATATTTGTATTGAGTTACCTTGTAACCTGGCTATAATTTGGTCTTAAGCGGTTAAGCCTCTCAACAGCACAAGTGTTCTAGCAGCTCCCTTTCTCATATGGAGTATTCTGCCACTAATTGCAAGAATGCCAATTATATAACTGGCTAATTTTCAAGCAATCAAGTTGTTCGCCAGACCAGACAGCCACAGGATTCTCTGTTGGCTAGCTGGTTATTTAAGTAGCTTGGATGAGATACAAGCTAGTACTAGCCTAGTTTAGTAGCCTATCGTTGCATATCAAGTCTTCAGGCATTCGTGTTTGACTCCACCGTAATACAACGTGCATATTCTAGTGATTGAGGAGATTCAACCTGCAGTGAGTTGTTCTCCGGTGGGTTGCCTAGGAAGTTTTCTCCGCACTTATTATCCATTAAGACTGTCTTGGTAGCATGCGAATTGCGAAAAGACCCTTTATCGCGCTGTTGAGGTATCTTCTATTTTCTCACAGAGGAAGGCTTCAACCAGGAGATGGCCTTACTCAAGATATTTAAAAGAGCTAAGAAACCATGGGGTTATAGTTGGCGGTCCTCGTCAGCTTTCACAGTGGCATGCGTCGTCGTAACACTGTTTGCAGGTATGGCGATTGTTCCTGAAATCGACGTTAGATAGCAATGTTTTCCACGAGCGGCAGTGAGAACCACTCTAACCACAGTCTGGAACTTTTAGAAACGTTCACCCATGGTTTCGTGATTCCTATCTTTCCGTACATACTCGAGAAGCGTAACAATGTCGACCCTAAGGATACTCAGCAGTTTACGTACTTGATACTCACGACTTATGGCGCCACAGCAGTGGTATCTGGACCTGTGATCGGGCAGTTGACGGACAGGTTTAAGTACCCCAAGATAATCCTGGCAATTGGGCTAGGAATCGCGTTCCTGGGGACAGCTATTCTTGCAGCTTCCACAAATCGTATGAAAAATATAATCCTAGTTGGTTCTTAGATTGGAACAAGACTGACCATTCCCATTAGTTATAAATGTTTTCCTTGGGCGCATCATACAGGCTGTGGGCAGTACGGTATCCCAAGTAGTTGGGCATGCAACACTTAACGATGTGGTTAAACCACAAAATATGGGTATGATATTGGGTATAGTAAACGCCTTTATCAGTGCAGGGGCGTTTTCTGGTCCGGCGATATCGGGTTTCATGCTCGAATACTTCGGATATTGGAAAACTTGGATGATAGTATTCGGGATACTTTCCCTAGATATCGTACTGAGGTTGTTGATGATTGACCATCGAAAAATCAAAGATAAGCGGAAACAAGCCAAAGCCAAGAAGGATGAAGAAAACAGGAACGCAACTTCGTTACCGGAGGGCGTAAACGAATATACCTCCCTTATTTCCAACGTCTCAAAGAAACCGTACAGTCTCACGAAGGGAATAAGTGATGTGAAGAAAGGCTGTACATCCATGTTCTCCTTCTACTGGACACTGCTCAGCCAGCCTATGATCCTTATTGGACTCGTGTCCTATATGACCCGCTCATCTCTGATGGCTAGTTTCAACACTACACTCCCCACGCATGTACGAGACCTTTTTGGGTGGGGTAGCTTCCCCGCTGGCATGTTGTTCGTCGGGCTCCAGGCGCCAGGCATGGTCCTTGACCCTCTGTTCGGATGGATCCGAAGAAGGGGCGGAAACAAGATACTCACGGGCCTGGGGTTTATTCTCCTGGGTCCACTGCTCTGGCTTCTCGGAGTAGTGAATCAAGATTGGCTGCCATGGTCCGGTTCCGAGCACATGGTTAAGCTTGTATATGTCATTGTCATTGTCTGTATAGGATGCATCCAGAACCTCCCAGGAAGTGTCGGAGCAGCAGAGATAACCGGTAAGTAGCCAGGAATCACAGCTATCACCCTATTAGTTGTGTGCTAGATGCTAACTTGGTCGGTGTTCATCTTAGCCGTAATGGAACATCTTGAATCGGAGACTCCGGGGATATTCGGCACTAAGGGAGGGAATTCGCGAGGCCACTCCCTTTCTAACGGGAGTTTTAATCTGGGCCAGTTCATGGGGCCACTTTTGTCTGGATCTTTGGCAGATAATCTGGGATATGATAGTATGACTTCAACTTTGTGTAAGTTTCTTCAAAGGCGGCTGCTGCAATCAAATGCTGACCTGATCTCAGGTGGTATCTGCTTCGTTACGTCAGTTTTGACGATTGCTTTTATGAAAGATAAATCACCAAGGAGGAGGAAGTGGTGGGTGTGAAGGTAAGTAAATTGGGATCATGATGATCATGATGAAAGTGCTGGCTTGTAAAGGTTATGTTCTGGAGGTTGACGTTTTAAATGTGTTGGTGGCTCGCCACTCAAGGAAGGAGGGGAAGTCGGCGCCTGGCGCATCAAACCTTGGTTAATCAGCCGATCTAAGCGCTTACTAGCTATGCAGAGTAGTCCGTAATGACTCCCGTGTATCCAGGCGGACGATAAGATATAGGAAATAGGTTAATAGGCATCAAAATAATTAATATTAATCACATCTTTATTTCTTTCGTAACAGGTACACCCCTATAAATCCTTCTCATTTATTCACGCCCGATAACTACCAATGTTCCAAAACCAATACTGCTGAATAAAAGAAAACAAATAGGAAGGGGGGGGGGGACGGGCGGAAGAACCAAGATATACGCTAAAAAAATGACAATAGGTAAAGGGTATGGGTAGGCAGTCTATGTCCTAGTCGTGGGGTATACAATACATTATGAGAGGTGGCAGCCGTTCAATCGTATGGTAGTTAGATAGGATGGTGTTTTCTGTCCCAGCGTGGGGCAGTCGTAATGTACTTTCATGCTAATTCGTGTGAAAGCCATGGTATTTTTGGGTTGAAAATCAAAGGTGGAGGGCGAGTGCTGGTTAGAGCAGTGAAGGCTCAACCAAGTAGGACTATATTCGAGAGTTAGAAAAAAAAGATATACGTTCAAGTAACCACCGTTATAAGACATGAAGTACGGACCTTCCCAGCCCCAATCCCCCATAACACTGAGCCAGTGTAGATTGCCTCGAACAGTCCTTTCGTACTCGGGAAAAATACGACATAGATCTGAAGATCCATCGCCGCGGCTAGATGCTAAGGATACTGTTGGGCTGGATGACGGTGTTTGAGTGAATGTTTCGGGAAGCGTCGTTGATGCAGCCGCGTTGATGTCATCAGCTGTGAAGATGCGAGAATCTTGCCTACCAGCAAAGACAAGTGGCTCTATCACACTGTCATGGCGGCTGCAGGCCCCTGATACCGGCGTATCTAGAGGTAGAGAGTATATATCGGACTGGCGGTTCATCATAGCAGCTTTGCGGGCGTCTCGACGCTTCCAAACTTCGCAGACAACCTCTACGCATCGGTCAACATTTCCAATCGCCATTCGTTGTTGCATTTCTGCCCAGCGAATTCTTGCCCAGTTTCTATCTTCCTCGCTATCGGCTTCACAGCTGGCGACTAGAAGCGGGAATATCTGGACGATGAGGGTCCGGGACCCCAGAGGGATAGTGGCGAGGGTGATAAGAATCCGGTTGGCTAGTTCACTTGTAGATTCCGAGGGTATTTCAGGGACAGCTAGATGCAGGTGGAGCAAAATCGCCCAGCGGTAGGCCTGGGCGGTCTGGAAGCTGTCCTGGATATTGGACGTCGGGTCCTCTGGTGGTTTGAAATACCTCGGAGGAGCCCATTGTTCAATGAGTGTTTTGAGTTCCATCGCCTGGGAGACAATAGCAACCGAATTCACTGGGACCTTGCGAACGTTTTGGACCAAGACAGCAACACGGCCGATTAAAGGGAATAAGCTGGCCGCGCAGCCTAATAAAGGGTCGACTTCATGTACTTGTGGGGTGAAGATGGGGGGAAACGGAATCTGGTCGAACCCGGTGTCTTCATGGGAGGTGAGCTGGGCAATGACTGCAATGTACATCCAGCCGTTGTATAGAAACATCAGGCGGGACTGGTCGCTAGGTGAAAGTGGCATATGGGTGTACCTGGCGACGGCCCTGTCAAACAAAACTTTCGCTCCCCGCAGATGATGTACCCCAGTCGAGACATGCGTATCCCAGGTGTCCGCAAATGCAAGAGCGAGTGTTGTGGCCAGGGCCGCATCTATATTCATGCTTTCTATATCGACAGCCAGCGTCCGGACGCTCTGGCGCATGTGTTCCATCCCAAGGTATTTGAATGCAGCATTTTCCTTGGTTGAGTGAAACGCAGCCAATGCACATACTGCATGGTATAGTGCGGGTGTGTCTGGTATTAGAGGTGTGATGGCTGTCCGCCATGGGTTCTCAGCTGCACCATCTTTGACCGAGAGAATACCACAGGTGCGCCGGTCGAATCTAAGGAGGAGCATTTCGGCACTGTCTGCGGCGAAATTTATCGGTGAAGGGACGGAAATGGTATGCGTACGGGATGGTGACGCCGGTCGTCGTTTTCTTTTGAGAGTGATGAGCTCGCCCGGGATGCCCTGTCGAACAACCTCTTGGACGTTGTCATCCTCAGAGTCTGCGAGCGGCGAGTGAGATTCCGATGTAAAATGTTGCGTTTCTGATGTGAAAGTTGGGGTGAAATCCCCTGAATACTGAGAAAAAGGCACGGCTTCCCTGGCCACTACTAGCCCTTGCTGCAGCTGGATGCCAGCTGCGGTCTCAGGGCCAGAGGCATTCCCCTGAATATCCAGACCTTCCAGCAGCGGCGTTACTCGGCTGTCAAAACTTGCACCAGATGATCCAGATCCGCTTGCTGAAGGCGGGGCCTCCACTGCCGGCGGTGCACGCGGCATGTCCTCGGCCGTGACATTGATAAACCGGCATTTGTACTGCCTGACACATTGCGACTCTCGTTCTTCGGGGTCTGACTTTTGCGTCTTTGGTTTTGATTTTCCCGTGTAGCTAGACTCCTCGAAGGAGAGCCATTTGTAGCTTTTCTTGTATCCGCCGCAGGGGACGTTTCTCTTGTGGCATTGAAGGCACGTAGGTTTCGTCTCGTCACATTTGAGTCTCTTTGCCTTGCACGTTACACACCCTATACGAGCAGCGTTAGCACGGACGACAAGCCATGTATATATATCAAAAAAGGCAGGCCTTAGTAGTTATTATTCGGAGGGGGTATTATAAGAAGGACTTGGACAACATACCGTTGCGGCTCTTCGACTGCTTCGGTTTATCCTGTGCCGGACTACTAGGGGCAGGCGGATCACACGATTGAGCAGACGGGGGACAGCTAGGCTGCCCGCGGACGGTTGCAGCGTCCTGCTTGAGGTCGCCTGGTCGAGCAGCGTCGCTTGAGGATATGTCCATGGAGCATCGGGCGGCGTTCACGCCAGTCCTTGTCCACAGAGATCGAATAGGAAGACACACAGGGCTTATATCTAGCTACATGGTCCTCTTCTCCGCAGGATGCCTAGTTAGTTAGCTCGAACGCAGCAGCGGCAGCAACCAGCAGCAACCAGCAGCAGCCCAACCAGCAGCAACAGCAGCACCAACTAGCAGCACCAACTAGCAGCAACCAACTAGCAGCAAGCCAGCAGGTTTCTTTCGTAGCGCACAGCCGCCCTGGCCTGTTTGCGTTTCCTCACTCTGTCCGGCCCTTGAAGAACGAACGGCCAGCCCCTGTCAAGCGGCCTTCTCTCTCTCTCTCACTGACTCGAGGTCCCTTTCTTTCTCCCTTGCTTTCTTTTTTTTTTTGCTATTCTCCGGCCCGTCGTCTCTTGTCTGGCCTTCGTGTGACTGCGCTCATATGCCTGCAAGCTTGAAGATCCTGTGGAAATCGCCCTTTTGCTTCTCCACAAAGTGCCGATAATTCTCCGCATACAAGACGTGACGGGGACTTTACAGCCGCCGCCAGCTGGAGCAGGCGTATCAATACAGCTGTGTTACACCGACATCAGACAGCAGTGACTTTCTTTTCTTTCGCCATCGATCACAAAGCTTTCTTTTTCCTCCCTTTGGCGACAAGAAAAGCCAGCCCAGGGTCATCCAAAAGTCCAGACTCTTGGTCGGCTGCGGCGAGGTGTGGCCTGGAAGCTCGTGGGCTTTTGGGACTTTGCGGAACCGTTGGCCGCAAGTGTCTAGCTTGCGTTTCCATGGGAAGTTACGCCAGCAGATCATGGCGTCAGCTCCTCGGGCAGAGAGTGACTGACTGGTCTTTCGAAAACCCCAACCACGGGGCAAGCCAGAAGATATTCGCCACGGCTTCACGCT